>BMAW01051037.1:1268782-1364795 GCA_019974015.1 Nephila pilipes | reverse complement strand
TGGGGGGGGGAAAGATTTGGAAAAGCGTTGGAACGGTTGTATCACCCTAAAAGGTGATTAACAAAAGGTGTTATGTTGATGAATAAAAAAAAAATTTGCAAAAAAAATGTTGTTTTAAATTTTAGACTCGGGAGTTATTGATCGATGTGTTATATATATATATATAGTTATATGCATACACTGGTTACCAATGGCGAAGGAAGGATCACAAAATGAGCTGTAGCAGAAAGCTGTAAATGGAGAAATATTATTCGGATATTAGAATAAGTAACATTTCATAATTTATAAGACAAAGAAGAATATGAAGCACCTGAAGGAAAAGAAGTGTTCATTTTATATGCTTTTGCGGCTACTACACTTAACAAGTTCGTTAATGGTCTCCCTTACATATCCAGGCAAGATCCTCAATAAAGAAATTGAACTGGTGTGAAAGGTTAAGCAATATTTCTGTTTTCCAAGAACTTTGACCTTGTAGAGTCCGATGTCCTGGAAACCAAAAAAAGAAGATATAAAAGAAATCCTGCTCAAGATGCTATAGTTTTGCTGTCGACACTTCCTGCCCTGGTTGGGGTTCTCAGTAACCAACAGTTCGATATATTAATTCAGCTATCCAACAAAAAGAAATGCTGAAATCCCGTGGTGATGGAAGGAGCATGGCCAATTTAATTCCACACAACATTTTTGAAGAGAAGGGACATCAGAAATTTACAAAACGTCCGATTAGAACAGGGGTGGCGAACCATTATGCCATTTTGTTCTAAAAAAATGTTTAGTGAGGTCATAGACGTGCCGTTAAATAATTTTGACTTCGTTATGATAGGGAAAATAATAATACTAAATACTATCAACTCAAAATTGTTTATTTAATACGAAAAAATATTTTCCAATGTCTCAGTTATAACGCGTAATTCAAATTAAAGTAACATTAGTGTGACTTGTGTTGTTGCAGATTAGATGACAAATAACTTATATTAGGGTTGTAAGATGTTACTTTTAGCAGAATGCATGCTGAACTGGAGTCAGGTGTCAAACGGTTTCTAAGCGAGTCTTTAATGTTATTCATCTCCGAAAAGAATAACTCGCAGGCATAGGTAGATGAAAATATATTTAAAATAGTACGAGACAGCCTCTTCAAATAGTTAAATGGGTTCTCCAGACGTTTTTAACGAATTCCATGCTTCCAAAATTTTGTTATTGGCAGTTTTCCATATATCGCTTGTCAATCTTTCTGTTTCAATTAATTCCACTATTTCCTTGTTTCAATTAATTTTTGAACCCATAATGAATTATACTGGAAATCAATCAACTGTATTTTAAATTCTTCAATTTCCAACCAATTGAATTTGGACAAGTTCAGTTTATCAAATGAAGTCACATCAGGGTACATAATAAACTTGAGTATTTTCGATAATTCTTTGAACTGTGAAAATCTCGCTGAAAATTCATTGATTAAAGAATTAATTACAGAAATAAATCTTCAGTTACTGTTTCTTCGCCTGGTTTCTGATGTATTTCTAAATCGTTGATATTTTTTTTCAATTTTGGAAAATACTTGTAGTTTCTTGTAATAATATCGTTAATAATATCGTTCCTGTGTGGGAAAACATGCAGTTTAGCGTCAAAAGCGCGAATGAGATCTATCATGACGATAATTGTTTCATTTGTGCCTTGAAGCTTCACATTCATTTCATTGAAAAGTTGGCATATGTCTGTAAAAAACATCAATTCTGAAAGCCAGATAACATCCAACAACTAGGGAAATTGTTGAATTTCCTCCTCTTTTTGCAGAAACAGTCTGATTTCTTCTAAGCAATCAAAAAATCTTTGAAGTACGTTCCTGCGGCTCAACCAGTGAATATTATTATACATCAGTAAGCCATTATACACCGAGGTGACTTCATTTAACAGAGCATCAAACTTTCGCTTATTTAAAGCCTGCGACGAAATGAGATTGACTATTTTTGTAACTACCGCCATTACATTATCAAGAGATGTTAAACCACTTTTAGCACACAAGGCTTGTTTGTGAATGATGCAGAGGAATTCAAGAATAGAATGTCCTACGTCTGTTTGAAATAAACTTATGAAACCATATTTCTTGCCCACCATACTTGGAGCAGCATCAGTTGTTACTGAAACAATTTTTTTCAAATCAATTTCTTTCTCAGCAAGTGAATTTTTTAACAGCCATGCAAATATCTGTGCCCTTTGTAGTTGTTAGCAACGATGTTATCGTAATTAATTCTTCCTTAATAACGTTTCTCTCTCCTATGCAATATCGATCAAAAACTGTTAAGCATGCAGATTTAGTGACGTCAGTGCTTTCGTCATACATAGTGATATAAAAGGAGCGGAGTTAATGTCAGTTTTTTGTTGATCTGCTGCTTTTCCGGCCAGTTTTAAGATTTTTTCTTTTATTGTGTTTCCAGATAGAGGATTGTCTTTGATGCGCTGAATTATCTTATATTTACTATCGAAATCATCAAAAAGTGAGGGCGTGCATGATAACCAGACTTCCTTCAAAAACTCTTTCTCTTGAAAAAGTTTACTATGCCGAGCAATGACATTTGCAGCCAAGTAACTTGCCGAGCTCGTATAACAATTTTTGTCAGCATATTTAATAATAGATGTCGACTGTTTATTTCTGTCTTTCGTTGTACTTGCAATTAATTCCTTTTGCTCTGGTTCGCTTTTTTGACTAACGAATTTGTGATTTGTTTCAAAATGCCATTTTGCAGACGATGTTCTATATACCACTGTACCAGAACATAACACACACACCGCTTTGTTGTCTTTACTAATCATGCCATATTTCTCAGTCCACCAAGTTTGAAATTATCTGATACGCTTACTATCTTGCACTTTTTTTTTTTGCTGAACTAGCCATATTAAATAACAGTTACAAATCGTAAATATAACACAAATAAACTTTAAAATACAGTTGTGTCAACGCAGTTGACTATTATGGTATGCGTAAACAAACTAATCTTTAGCAATTGTATGCGTAAGCAAACGCGTCTTTAGCAATTGTAGTCCCCGATGTAACTACAATAACGAACGAGCACGTTTCCTGCCCGCCGCCCCACACCCGAACGTTCCGTGGCGTAGAATCACTCGCGTTCGTTCGTAATATGCTTCATAGTGAGCTTAGTGATTGGTGGAGTGCCCAAAATATTTTGTCGCGGGCCATTGGTTACCCATCCCTCGAATAGAACGTCGTGTTCAAGGCCATTGTACTACTCTGTAACGTGTGACTAGCAGCAAAAAATGGCATATTTGGAATTATAAGTGTAACAATCACATTTTATCTTATTGTAAATATCATCTTTAATGTTTATATTAACTACATTTAATTAATGAAGATAATGCTTTCTAGGTATCACAACATTTAAGGCAACGTACGCCAACCCAGAAGCTGAACTGTGTACGGAACAATGGAGAAATGCATATAAATGATAGCAGGAACCTTTTAGAAAGTTATAAGTACAGAATGTGCCCATCGTGCACTGCGATACAACGTTTCACACGTCAGGCCATGCTTGGGGCATTATTCAGCAGCTATCGCTACAATTTATCTCACTCCTCTATCAGATCATAGATGAGTGTTTTTGTTTGTTTGTTGGAGGATATTTTCGACCAGCAATTTATCTACCCTAAGCATACCAAACATTTTCAATTGGGTTAAAGTCTGAAGAATGTGCTGTTCATGCGAGGTATTGAACACCCTAGTTCTCTAAACTATCCTTAACAGTGACTGATCGAGGACATCGTTCGTGGTTCTCCATGAAAATAAATCTATCCCTGAGAGTACGATGGATAAGGCAATCATGCGGCAGTAAGACTTCATCAATGCACCTTTGACCATTCATATTCCCAGATACATGTATATACAGAGGCTCATCTCTCATGATGTATATCCATACGTGATTCTGCATGTCGGATATAGGCTCTTTCCTGGATATCGTCTGGACAATACAATGTACCAATCTTATGACAAATCAATCGGCGTCTACAATCATATTGCGAGCTGAATCTACTCTCATCTTAGAATAGTATACATGCCCAGTCACTGTTGGTCCAATATCTATGCTCAAGACAATACTGCAACCGGAGTCGACGTTGCAGTCTGATCAATGGCACCCACACAATAAGTCTTCAGACGAATAATCCTCTTTCTCCCAATCATCTTACTACAGGGTTTTAAGAGATTATTTGTCCTGTTGCAGAAAAATATTCTTTTATCACACGATGAGCTGCAGTGAGTTGGTTCCTTTTTGCCGACATGGCAGTGAACATATATCCTACTGGCATCGAAGTTCTGCCACGATTTTCTCTTTGCCGATTGTATATTCCTCATTAGTTTTAAATATTATCCACTTCCCTGAAACAACGTTGTAGGTGATGATGAACTCTCCGAAAATATCTATTATTTCGTCATTCTTTAATCTTTCCAATAATACGGTTATGCGTAAGATAATTTAAGTGATGTCGAAAAGACACAGACTAAAAATCTAAAGTTCTTCAGTTATTTTTTCTCCTCAAACTTTGCGATGTTCTTCCTTCACTATTTAATTCTATCGCCTTCTTTCAATCTAATTGAATAGTCAACAATTACAAAACTCTAACTGAAGATACTTAAGAAAAGAATAAAACACAGAATATGAGCGAAAACTACCACAGAATATGAGTATGTAAGGTCACTCTTTCTGAAATTGTTTTTTTTAACTCATTAAATCCGAGTTTACAATACAATAATAAAGACTTAGCTTACCAAATCACTGGTTCCAAATCAAACACTTCTCGATAACTGATTCTTAGTACTTTAACGGAATCCCTCCAATTTAAAAGATTAATTACAATACTTCAATCCTATCTACAAGTATCTACCAGCCTGTCGTTATTTCCTCTTCTCTTTCTTTTCAATTATATTTCATTTATATATGATTATCTCCAATTCTATTCACTTCCCTTTCTATCTGCATCTAATATACTTAATTACATTTAATTTTGGTTGGGAAGATATTGTTATTTTATGCAACTCAAATTATTATTAAGTTTCTGAGGTTAGTGAAGAGAAAATCGAGAATTAGTTCAACGTTTCAACTTCACATGGAACAATAACTATCCAATGCATTCTTATTCATTTTAATTTTTTCGCGAGAAATTCCTTCCGTCTTTTCTCGGTGATGTTACATGAGAGGCGAAAAAGAGCTGAAAGGAAAATTTACACTCCCACTCCTCTTCCTACATTAAGCATGTTATCTAACATTCCCCATTTTCTTCCTTACATTTGGGGAGTGCTGTGGGAGATAATGCCGTACGTCCTTAGCAGTTATCCACTATGTATGGTATACCCTTTCATTAGAAAACAATTAAGATATTTTACTTATCTCCAAAGTATTTCTATATACTGTATATTCCGTGACCGGGGTAGCCAAGTGGTCATGGTCGCGGACAGCATAGTTTCCATCGAATCGTAGGTTTAAGCTCTGATGCTACTTAAGACCCGCCGTGTAACGAAGCAGAAGCACATTTTCCTGGTCGAAGTCCAAAGTCCTTCAATCGGCGTGGTGTAGAAGTTAGGATGAGGAGCTGCCAGCTCACGTGCCACCTTCATCACTAGACCGAGATTCAAAATAGTACTCGAGTTACTTCTCATTGCCACGTTAATACACAATCACAATCGCATTACTGTATATTCTATTTGTGTGTTAGTCTGCTGTTATTATTATATTTTAATTTAATTTGAAAGCATTATTAAATTAGTAACTGCTTATATATTGGTATAATAATATTTGCGTTACCTAAAAGATAAATAAAATTCACCGAGATATATAGGAAAATATTTTTAAAATGGTAAAATATTAAGAAACACTAATTTGTATGTTTCTGAAACTCAAAAATTGAATTTTTATTACTTGTATGATTCAATGAGGGAAATATTAGGAAAGACAATATTTTTATTGTATTTCAATATTTATACAACTTTTATTGGTTAAATAAAAAATCTTAAGAAGTCGGTATTTTGAGCTTAAAAACAAAATGTTCTATAACAATAAAGGATGATTTGAGGATAATAAGAGATAAATGTTCCATAAATTGGAGAATCCCCCCCTCCCCATAATTATTTAGAGCAACGGCTAAAAAATCAATATATATCGTACGTTTTTTTTATTATTATTATTGCGCTCCTATTTATGTTTTATTCCCCACATCGAGGTGAAAATTGCAAAGAAATGTTTAAAAAATATGTTTTTTTAAAAGAAAGAAAAAAATTGGATAAGTATTTTATAAATGCAACAGTATAGCTTTAGAATGTCAAAAATCAGAAAAAGGTGAAATAGTTTGAAGATTAATACAATAAAATTTACAGCTATTTTAATTGTTTATTTCAATTGGTTCAAACGTAATAAATATTTTTAACAAAATCTGAATACAATAGTTCTGAATGAAAAAACAGAAATGTATTGTATTTTATGCATTCATTTATATTTTGTATTTTGTGTACTGTTTTTTTACATTTATATATATATATAAATAAACATAGTAGTAGTTGGAAAATAAATAAACATAGTAACATATCAAAAAAAATTTCATTAGCAATTATCGCAATATTCTTAATTACAAGCATATCACTGAAGCTTTATATGTTTTACGAGGGTCATTCAAAATTTAAACGAGCATTTTTAATGAAGGAAACTCTTTATGCAAGTAATTGAAACTTTCGTAAGTGTTAGTTGGCAATCTTGCAAAGAGTGTTGTTCAACTTTTCAATTTACATTTACGTAAACATAACCTGTGACGTCTTAATTACAATGATGTGCCCATTTGAAGAAAATACTTTTCAAAAACATCATTCTGTGATCCAATTTTTACTTTCGGAAAGTATAAAATCATCAAATATATTCTCGCGGAAGAACAAAGAATTCGACAGTATTTTCATGAATAGCACGAGTTTTTAAGCGTGGCTGGAAAAGGTTAAATGTTCTCCTAAAAACCTCACCGACGAGTCGATTGCTCATAGTTCAACTTTCTGGGATTATTCAGAAAGGCAACGTCTTATCAGAAGCCTGTACCACTTAGGCATGATTGAAAAGAAAATTGTTCGTTTGTTGAAATTGTCCGTTTGTTGAAAACGGAAAAATTGTCCGTTTTGAGAGGAAAATTGTGCTTTTTCTACGAAACAACGCTCGACCTCATATGGCATAATTGAGTAGGAAATAGTTTGTAAAGGGGGTTAAGGTCTTTTCCCTCATCCTCCTTATTTCAGCCTTGATCTTGTCCCATCGGAGTTTTATCTGCTTGGTCCAATGAAAGAAGCTTTGTGTGGCATTAAGTTCAACGACAACGAAGGGATAAAAAAAAATAATAAATTGGCTTCGAGATATTGAAAAAGGATTCTTTGCTGAGGAGATAAAATGAATCCCAAGAGGATGGGACCATTATAGAGAAATTGGTGGAAATTACATGGAAACGTAAATAAGAAATTGCTTTAATTTAATGAACCATTTTCGCTGCAAAACTATTTAGCTATTTAAATATTGAATGGCCCTCGTATATCAGCCTAGAAATATTTTCCCATTTTTCCTGAGCCTTAATGCTACGGCTGATAGAGATTTATTTCCTTAAAGTTAAATATACTTAGCAAATCTTTATTGAGAATTTTTGAAAAAAAGAGAGGCTTTGTCTTCGTTATTCTTATACTTGCTCAATTTCTCACAAACATCAAGACGTATGACGAAATTTTTTTTGATTGTATGTGATAACATGACACATAAACAAGTCCAAATATGAAGTTCACGAACAATTCATTAAGTTTTCAAATATATACATATTCAGCTTAAAGTTAAATCGAATGTCACATTCTTTAATTTTTTAAAAATTTTATTTCCTATTTGAAAGCAAATTTGTATTTTTTGTTATTTAATACAATTTAATACAAGAGTATATAAAGTATGTTTTCGCAAGAATTCTAGGAATAAAAAAAAATATTTTGATAAAAAGAAAAAGCCCCCAAAATCCATAGGACACAAACAAAAAAATTAGTTTCAAATTTATATAAGTTAGTTTCATTATAAAATAAAACAAATAACTCATCAATATATTTAAAATCCGGCAAAATCCTCATATTTACCATCTTAGACTAGTAGCTCCTCAAGTACATCCTCATTTATTACAGGTACGCGTGAGTTCCTAATTCGGCACGTGCTTCTATTGACAGTGCTACCAGATGCAAGAAAAAAAAATATTTTTTTTCCTCAAATTATGATCGCTGATCTAAACTAAATTCATAAACTGTTGATATTTTGGGGGTTGTCTTACCTGCAGAAATATACGGTGTATCTATGTAAATATATAATATTGTATAAAGACCATACTCTAAATATATTAGCAGATATATTCCTAACTGTTCAATATCAGAAAATAACTACATTAATGAATTTTCTTCTGTCAGAAAAAAAATCAATACAAAATTAAATTTGTGGCTTTCTGACAAAACAAGAATCTTTATCGATATATTTAATAGCTTTTACTGTTCAAAATCAGTATAAAATAAACATTTTTAAAAATAGGCAATTATATATAAAAAAAACTCTTAACAGAGCATAAACACGTTTTTGATACTAACAACATGAAGTGAAGAATATTGTATTATTTCTCTAAGAAAAATATAAAAACTTTAAGAATATTTCTTAAAACATTGACATTGTTACAATGGAATTATCTTAAATATTCATACATATGTCTTAAATATTTTAGAATTTAGAATGCTGTTTGTTCTGCTACTATTGTTAGAATGCTGTTGTGAATTTCGAGTGCCGATATATATATATATATATATATATATATAAAACATTTTATATATATATATATCCTTAAAACATATTTTGAATCGCAATTTTATCATATGTAGATTACGTAGTTAAAATATGCTCGGTAAATTTGGAAGTTTGTTGCAGATAATCTTTCATAGTATTGCATTCTAGATATGAAATCTATATCTTATTGCAGTCGTCATCAAAAAATTATGAAACACAAAGTAATGAATGCAAACAATTCTGCAACTTGGTCAAATTTGACTCAACTGACAAAAATAAATTTACTAATCAAAAACAGCATACATTCAATTACAATGTCTACTAAATAGAGTCTATTAAAAAAAAAAGTCTATTAAAAATATGATAAAAAATATGAAATAATATATATTTGAGATAGAGTAACTCAGAAATGATACATTCTAATTTACATAATATGCATATATTATTAAGCAATCGAAATGCATAAAATAATGATACATATATAAAATTGCATTTGTTCAAAATAAATGAAAATAAAATATAATTAGCTTTAACATATTTAATCTACAAAATTGAGGGGGTAATTATTTACATATTATAGCGCAATTTTACCAAATGCTTATGAAATACAATGCATCTCAAATACTTGGTAATAAACTTTTAAATAAAAAATGAAAATGAGTTTGTCAGAAATTCAAATACAAGATAATATTTATTATTTAAAAATAACTAAATAAACAACAAAACTAATAAAAATAGAACATGAAATCAAGTTCTTTTGAAGATATATTATACATAATCTAACACACACACGGCACACAATGTAATAAATATACATATAATATAATATATTATCAAAAATCTATGTTTATGAAACATAACAGATGAAATAGTTCAATTATTATTCTTTTAATTAAATAATATATACAATTTACACAAAAAGCATTATTTAACCGATGATTTTTAAATTTATTTAAATACATTCACATTAGCTCAAAACTAATTCATAAAAGAAGCTAAATAATTGTTCGATGTAAAGTTTTGCATTAATACCACTATTGGCACACCTTGTAGGAGGCCTGATGCATGTTAAACTGTCGAGACTCCAAGTCCTCCTATGGTGTAGAAGTTCGTTCTAGAAGATGCCCGTTCAGGAATTGTCCTCGCCACTTGAGCGAAATTCCAAATTACGAGGACCGTCACCATTAGTCCTCGTGTTGCTTCCAAGTGCGATGTTAATAAAAAATCAAGCAATCAATCAGAAATAATAGAACAACTAATCAAAACATAAGTATAGTTAGTATTTTGTCAAAAATAAAATACTGAATTTTAGATACTGGTAACTCTATGATTAGCAAACTTTGAATTAGGTCGTAAACAAGAATGTTCAGCAATTCAAAGCAAACTATAGTATTTTAATTTATACGAAAGCAATTGAATTAGTTACAACAAAACTAATCAGAAACAAATAAAAATTAAATATTATATCTGCTTCTCTAAGTGGTGGGATTAAACTACGCTCCAAACATTATTTTGGTTTGAATCTATTATTAACATTTCAGGTGACCGCGACAGGACATTCCTTTTGATTCTAATTAAGTACGCTTTAAGCAGCAAAAGGCTTTAAAAAAGAGGAAACGTACGTTTCCGAAGAAATTGGTGAGACAGTGCCTGAAAAAACTGCAACAGTAGAACTAAAAGACATCATTCGTAAAAGTGAGGAGTACTTTTTTTTTTGTGTGTGTGTGTGTGTGTGTGTGTGTGTGTGTGTGTTACAAGTGTTTTCCTAACGACTGTCAACGAGCGTAGAAAAAAGGAACAAAAAAGACAAAACAAATAGAATATGAGGAACCGGATAAGACATGAAAATACGAAAAAATTTAAATAACTACCCTAAATCGGCTAAAATTTAAATAATGTTGCCAACTGAAGTCTCTAAATCCTGTTATATATATCTCTCTCTTACTGGTACAGAAAGAAGTTTAATTTATCAAAATTGAAATGTAAGCAGTTTCGAGGCGACCTTAAGGATTGGCTACCTTTTTGGGTTAGTTTCTACAAATTCATTATAATGAAGATATTATTTCTACCTTATTCAAGCTATGATAATTGGAGTGCGGGAAGTTGTAGAAAGCTTCCAGCCAACCGAAGCTAACTACGCTTAAACAGTTGACAGCATAGAAGCTCTATTTGGCTGAGTACAACTTTGTTGGAGTCTTAAGTTTGAGAATTATTAAAACTCATATAATCTTGAAAGCTTAAAAAACTCTTAGTAACACCTTTGTATAATAAACTAGAACCATTAGGAGTAACTAGTAACTACATGCAAATGTGTTTCGATACTTCCTCCTACGATTTAGTCTTGTTTTCAAGAAGAGTTCATGAAAACTTAGAACAGAGGTGCTTCTTCCACAGGATCAATCGAGGCTAAGAAACGGTTTGCTAATTTGATACCGTTTCTTAAAGCTGAAACTGAAAAAAAAAAAAGAATAAATTTATCAGTGCCTCGTTTTGATATGGGAGAAAGTGAAAAGAATAAAATTATTAGTTCCTGGTTTGGATATGAGTAAAAAGGAAAAGAACCAATATTTTAAGAACAGAGGAAGCTACCAATTTAATGGAGGCGTATCCAATGGATGTGAAGAAATTAACGGGGTTTTTTTGTTTCGGAAAACACTCAATCTCAGACCGCTTTTCTGCTATGAATATGAGTTTAACTGAGAGTTTAATTTAGCTTTCGTTAACGTCGCACTTGAGGCAACACGAGGGTCATTGGTGACGGACCTCGTAATTTTGAACCTCGGTCAAGTGACGAAGACGACACCTGAGCTGTCACCTCCTCCTGACTTCCACACCACGCCAATGGGAGGACTTTGGGCCCAACAGATTTAACGTGCATCAGCCCAGGATATTTTGTGGGTCTTTAGAGACCAAGGATCGAACCCGCGACAGAACGAAAACCGCCGGCCACGAATCCGAAGCCATTACCACTAGGCTACCGCAGCCACAGTTTATCTGAGAGACAGAGCATTAAAACATTGTTGTTGTGTGTTATTGATGCTAGGGCATCCGTTTCTTAATAGCAAAGTTTTTCTGAAATATGTAATATGTGGTGAAACACATATGTCACTTATGAGTGCGATGCGCGAAATAAAAAATCGGATACGAGAAGTAGAAAATGTGAAATTCACAAAATTAGTATGTATAACCTCCCTTGCGGTAGAGGGATGTATCCTTTAGGCTTTGAAAATAAAATTAATATTTGGTAGTGCGGAAGTCCTAGCGAGAGCATTCGTAGATATTGGCTCACAAAAAACAAGTTTTAAAGAAATTGGTAGAAAAATGGGGTATGCTCCAATAAGAAGAGAAATTATTTTACCCTTCTTGTTTTGTAGGCATAAATCTGTCAAGTATAAACACACAAACTAGAGAATCAGACTAAGGACCCCCCAAAAACAATGTAATTTGTAACATGTAAGCTTTGAACTTCAATGTATGCTAAAATTATATACCTGACCTACTTAAATGATGATCGAGCTGAATTGATACATTTAACTGCTGTAAGGTTTATTCATAAAAGTGGTAACAATAAAACACCGCATTTTGACATGTGGATCGAACTTACCTGATAAAATGCATAAATTACAAGTAGAAGCTACGTGAAAGTCTCACACAAATATTTAGAAATGTATGTCTCCTCTTTGGTCCACAAGTGAATCAGAAGGAATGAGATCTTAAAAGTTAATGATGTTGTGTTAATTTGGCTTGAAAATGTCCAGTGCTTCGATTGGTTTCTAAGAATAGACTCGGAAATCTATCCTGGAAAAGACAAAGTTTCTAGGGATGAAAGATTAACAGGTCAATTGAAAAATCCCCGGCCTGACACATAGATGGCGCTTCTAGAATTAAATCCATATGTTTTTTAGTTAGCCCTAACCCTCAAAAGATGCGTGTATAAATTTGACAGCTGTCGGATCATTAGTTTGGGAATTATAGCATTTTGAGTGAAGCAACTTTTGTTATTGTGAAAAAAATGGATAAAAAGGAATTTCACGTGTTGATAAAATATTGCTTTTTGAAGGGAAAAAATACAGTTGAAACAAAAACTTGGCTTGATGCCAAGTTTCCGGACACTGCCCCATGAAAATCAACCATCAAGGATTGGTATGCTAAGTTTAGACGTGGTGAAATGAGCACCGAAGACGGTGCTCTAGACGAAAACATTAAAAAAATTCACAAAATGATTTTGAATGACCGTAAATTGAAATTGAATGAAATAGCAGACACTCTAAAGATATCAACTGAACGTGTACGTCATATCATTCACGAATATTTGGGTATGAGAAAGCACTGTGCAAAGTGGGTGCCGTCCGAGCTCACTTTTGACCAAAAACAACGACGAGTTGATGATTCGGAGCAGTATTTGAAGATGATCAAGTGTAATAAACCCAAGTTTTTGCGTCGATATGTGACAATGGATGAAACACGGCTCCATCATTTCACTCGGAAGTCCAATCGACAGTCATCCGAGTGGACTGCACACGATGAACCCGCTCCAAAGCGTGGGAAAACGCAACAGTCGTTTGGCAAGGTTATGGCGTCTGTATTTTGGGATGCGCATGGAATAATTTTCATTGGCTACCTTGAAAAAGGAAGGACCATTAACAGCGACTATTACATAGCGTTATTGGACCGTTTGAAGGACGAAATCGCAGAAAAACGGCCGCATTTGAAGAAAAAGAAAGTGCTGCTTTACCAAGACAATGCACCGTGTCACAAGTCAGTGAAAACGATGGCAAAAATCCATGAATTGGGCTTCGAATTGCTTCCTCATCCACCATATTCTCCAGATCTGGCCCTAGCGACTATTTCCTGTTCTCAGATCTCAAAAGAATGCTCGCTGGAAAGAAATTTTCGTTGAATGAAGAGGTGATCGCCGAAACTGAGGCCGATTTTGAAGCAAAAGACAAATCGTACTACAAAATGGTATCGAAAAGTTGGAGGGTCGCTATAATCAGTGTATCACCCTTGAAGGGAATTATGTTGAATAAAAAAAAACTAATTTTGCCAAAAAAATGTGTTTTACTTTGGTAGGCCGGGAACTTTTCAATTGACCTGTTAAGAGCCTCCCAGGATGAGACAATCCGTCCTTTTTTAAAGGGCTGTACCCATTTGAAGTGTGGGCTAAACTTGGATTTTTTTAAAAGTTCTTTTATTGTATTTTTCACTTAAATGATGTAGCACCATTTGCCATTTGTCATTGGTGATGAGAGATGTAACTACAGTTCTGTTGAATTCACACAAAATTTTTGTAAAGCCTCACTCCTCTCCCATTTCCTTTCTATCACTTACTGCTGTTGGATTTTCAGATAGTTTCTCAAATTTTAAGAAAAATCTTCATGCGGATTGATTCTGAGATCCTAGTTAAAGAGGTCCGAAGTAACAAGGTTCTATTGTGCTACCATTTCATTTTCACTTTAATTACACTATTTCCATTTCTTATGACAGATATTAAACGGAACTAATCATACCTATTTTTTACAGGAATCTTTTCACAAACAAGAGCTACCTGTTGAACTGAGCCTTCGCAATCACCCGCTGAGGAGATAGCCGATTATGTCTATATTGCATCTCACCATCTTTCCGGTACTTTGCTTTGCACCAATCAGGCCTGCTGATTCTTTGGTCTCATTCAACTACATACAAGTCCAAAAACTCGGCAGTAGCTGTCCTGAATTGGATACCTGTGAGAATCAGGAACCTGGCAACAAGTTGGTACAGCATAGCCTGATTAGGCTCTTGAGCTATAAGTCGGAACATTTACACTCTCACTCTTTTTCACATCGCAACGAGGATAGAAGCTGTGCCTGCGACGAATTATGTGTCACGTATGGTGATTGTTGCATCGATGCACCCGGAGTTGTCGCTCGGACCAGCCCATCCCTGTACAATTGTTTCGAACTTCATCAATTGAGCCTGCCAGAAGGCATCGGTATATACATGAGAAATTCGTGTCTCTCATCGTACAATGGACCCGAAGAAGTTCGTTATCTGTGTGAAAGACCGTCATTGGGGGAACCTTCGGATCCTCTGAGTTCTCTGCCCATCACAGATATGGCGACTGGAATAACTTTTAAAAATTACTACTGCAGCATCTGTAATGAGAAAGATATCAGCATGGTCCTATGGAATTTAAGATTAAAATGTCCCTTTTCAATACTGGCTTTTTTCAACTCGAGGAACTTCAGCAAGGAATACGTGTTCCATAACTTAGTGTATCAAAACGAAAAGTGGGGATTATATCTTGAAAGAGAGAATGAATCGTCCTCCTTCATCGCCTGTTCGATAGACCCTGTTATGCCTAGTTTACTAGAAAGGAAAATTCGATTGTGCAAATTAAAACTCGTGTCGGACTGTCCTCCAGATTGGAAAGATGACGATACAAGAACCATGTGCCGGTCGTACATGGGAATGCGATTCATCAGCAACAAAGGGAAGTTCAGAAACGTACATTGCGCCTACTGTAATCAAGAAAACCTGAATTTACTATCTTGTAGCGAGATGAAAACTACATCCTATGTCACCAACCCTAATTTTCTCTCCTTTTTATGGGATATCAATAAAGGAAAAGGTAAAGATCCGATCCAGTTGTGCGAGAACGGCGAAGTATATGACCCCTTCTTCAAGAAGTGTCGTAGTTTAATGTGTCTTCCCGGATATATGAAAAGAAATAAATTTTGTGTGTTTAGAGATGCATCCATTGATATTTCAGGTAGTAATAATACTTCCATTGCCCTACAGCCTGAAAGCGAGGACATAGGAAATAAAGAAAGTAGAAATGGCACTTCCGGAAACAGGAACAGCTTTTTTCAAAATGTGACAAGTATATCGTACAATTTACCTACTTTGAATGGCAATAATTCCACACAGGACTCCAATATTCTTCAGAACTGCCTGTTGATATCTCTGCCCGATGAGGATTACATTATGCTTCCAAATAAAACCATTTACGTTCCAAAGTATGGCAAGGTCTATGAGCCAACTTCGTACTACGCAGCGGATGGCTCATTGTCGGTGTGCATTCCCATGATTTCCAATAGTGAAACGAAATTCTCCCCTGCATTAGCATTCGTGGGAACTATTACACTTGCTACATCAATGATTTGCTTATTTGTGCACATCATCGCATTTTCGATAGTGCCAGATTTGCAAAATCTTTCGGGAAAGAATTTGGTGTCTCAGTGCGTTGCCTTGTTTTGTGCATATGCGTGTTTCCTTATGGGTTTACATCGTGTTTTGAAGGACACCGCATGTACTGTCATTGCGTTCTGTACATTCTATTTCTTTCAAGTTTCGTTTTTCTGGATGGGAGTTATAGCTTATGATGTCTGGAGGACTTTGAAAATAGCTACTACGGAGCTAAGGGTGTCAAATGGTAAGCAAATCAGGCGATTCATCGTTTATTCCTTAATTGCTTGGGTCACTCCTTTGTTACTTGTATGTATTTTTGCTTTGGGGGAACTTATCGATTTGTTTCCTTTGCAGTACAAACCCAATATCGCTGAGCGTCGTTGCTGGTTCAAACGGGGACGCTCTCATTTGGTGTTTTTTGGAGCACCACTCTTATTAATCATGGTTTTAAATGTCGTGTTCTTCATCTGCAGCTCGAGGATAATCTTAACGACCACTCCGTCTTCTTGCAAACAGCAAAATCAAACGCAAAGGCGCAATTTCAAGCTATTCTTGCGACTGGCCCTTATAATGGGTCTCTCCTGGATATTCGGTGCCATTGCAGCCTATGCTGATATCAAAATCTTGTGGTATATACTTAACATTTTAAACACTTTGCATGGATTGTTTATTGTCGTCTTCTTCACTTGCTCACCCAAAGTGCAAAAGTATCTAAAGGACAAATTGTTCAAAGGATCATAATCTACGAGTCATTCTGGGATTACATGGCATTGCTTCCCCACGAGCAGCGCGCATCAAAACTTGAACTTAGCAAAAAAATTCACATCCAAATTGCACAAAGGCGCAATTTCAAGCTGAAGCCGCGACTAGCGCTGGATATGGCCCTGACTTGGATTATCAGTGCTATTACAGATATTCGAAACTTCTTGTACGTTCCTAGCATTTTCAACACTCTACATGGAATGTTTTCTTATCGTCTTCAGTTTTTGAATTAAAGTGTAGAAGTATTTAAAAGACAAATTGTACTAAGCTCTCAAAGACCCATAATCTACAACTCATTCTGAGATTACTGTATCTTACTTCCACTCGAACAGAATATCTATTTGCATTCGTTAAGATATTTGCGTTAAGATTACTTTCAAAGCCTAAAAATTAACATCAACCAATTAACTACCTCATTCAATTTCTCTCACCAAACTCATTATCCTGTTTAGATGAAATGATAATGCATTTTTCTAAACTGATAGTTTTTTTTAAAAAATGTTCTTGGTTGATATCAAACATATGTGAAATCGTCGCTGTTCTTAATTTGGACCATTTCTATTGTATGTAATGCATTGTATGTGATCTCAAATCTTACTTTGTTTAATTTAGAATCATTATAAAATTTTCATGATTTTTTTTTACTAAAGAAAGTCTATAACAGTTTGTGTCTGAAGCCAAAATAGAACACTTCCATTATGCATTCATCTACAATTAGTCAAATCTATTCCGATTTTATTATTTTTACTGCAAAGATCTGACTTTCTCCAAAATTACTGTACAGGAATCTTCACCTTTTATCTTTCTTAAGAAATTGGCTTTTTCTATTAATATGCAAATTTTATAAAATTTAGAATTATTTATGTAAGCACAAGTGCAGCTTTTTTTTAATGTAATGCTCGCACGATTGCATTAATGTATCATTTACAGTATTTAAGACTTAGTGCACAACTTTTGAAATTATTATTTTCACTGAATACCTTTAGCACCTTTGAATGCAGCTCAAACACAAAAATGCAAACGCCCTTAAATTTCTGTTAAACGTTTGTTCAACAATCAATAATTTGTAAGTACAATTATATGAGGGGATATCGTAAAGTTCTAATTACTGTTAAGAAATAACTGGATAAAATTCATTTTGTATTTTAATTAATCCTTATAATACATAATGCTGTAAATTACAACTATTCATGTTTATTTATTTGTTTTCAGGAAATCGTAGGTTAAGGTAACCCTCAATACGGAAAAGACAGCTTTCATTCTTCTGAGTTCCACAATGATAGTCATCGAAAAGTTAAGAAACACTAGGAGAGATGTATAACTCTGGATGTTGGCTATGTAAAGAGAATAACAAGCGAATATCTTAAGAATAACAAATGAAAAAGTCTTAAGAATAATAAATTAAAAATTCTTAAGAATAATAAATGAAAATTAAGTTTCTATCTCTATTTTTTAAATAATATTTAAAATTTTACTATACCGTAGACTTCTTCAGTCAACGGTTTCCAGAAACCAAACAAATTAACATTAATAGCTGTCTCTTATACTAGGCCACAAGTCTGTGATGATGGTCACAGGTCAACCGGATATCTCATTGTTTGCGTCGAGTCATGCGTTCGAACCATGATATCACTAAAGACTCTCGATATAGAAGGATGATGCAAGTTAAATCTGGTCGAAGTCTATCGTCAATATCCCTCGTGTAAGTTCTCAGTGCAACGTTAATAAACAATCAGAATCGGAAGGTCAAGAAATATATAACTCCAGGAGAAATATGTAACTCTGAATAGTTACTATGCAGCAAAGTCTTAAAAGTAGTAAATAAAACTTTCAAATTCTATTTGTATTATTTTAGTAATAACTGAACTTTACGATACCTTCAGCTAACAGTTAAAATGTTAAAGATACTGCAGGTTACTTCACTTTACAGTTACAAAAAAACCCAAATAAATCAACATGAATAGCTGTCATTTACATCCAAATGAACATAAGGATCAATTAACATACTGAGTAAATTTTTTATCCGGATATCTCAGCTAATAATTATAACTTTACCATACCTCCTGATATATATGTTTTCCAGTAAAAATAAAGTTTGAAAACAGATATTATGTACAGTTTTCGATTATGATACAATGTAAAAGTAATCACATCTTTGTCTTGAAGCAATTTGACTGTTTAGAGCGATACTAAGCCTTTATGTTTTACAATTATATTTTTAGCTTAAGTTTTCAACATACTTTTTCATTGTAATGTAGAAATCTTATTTTAACCCTTAAAAGGAATCATATAAAAATCACTTAAACGATATCATGGGTGTAATTTCTCCCCAAATAAACTTATTTTATTTTATAAATTTAATAAAGACAGGTAAATGAGATTAAATGTATTTTAAGAATTGTATATTTCATGAAAATAATGAAATTTATTTTTCAGTTATCGCAAATAATATTTCAGTGCTTTTCACAAATTAAGTTGGTACATATTGTACAACTCACAGTATATTTTTTTATCTTCTTCTCTTCATTTATACAATATTTTCCTTGCTTAAATGTAAATGAAGATATTGGCGTTGTTTATCAACTTTTCCGTCAAGTGTTTCTAATACTATTTTCCTTAGATAATGTGACTAATTTGGTATTTTTAATCGTTCTTTGAGAAATGGCTCAATGAGAAAAAATCCAAGTTCTAATTCGGTTTTATAGTAATATTAGAATGACAATTTATATGTGGGGTGATTTTTCAAAGTTAACCCGTTCGCTCCCAGCGTATCACAGATCACAGGCGATACGCTCGTGTTGGCTCACCTGTGCCCAGCATATCACGGGCGATACGCTCCGTGAGTGTCTTCTACGGCCCAACATATCAATAGAGATACGCTTGATGAGAACGTTTTATTTGACTTTTTTAATGTTACTATATGGCGTTACAATACCGCGAAATCTATATAGATAAGTTATTTGGAGTGTTGACTTTGGTGTTATGGCTTTGGATTTCACTTCTGGCTACCAGGTGAGGGGGGGGTGGGTAATTGTTAAAAGTACGAGTTGAGGCGTGGCTCTTTAAATGTAATGACATGATTTAAAGGGTACACTTGCTTTCGGTTTGCTTTTTTCTTTCTTGCTTACTTCTTAGAAGTTCGAAGGAGAATTTATGGCCCTTTATGGGGGTTAAAGCTTTTGGTAGCAGATGTTCTCAGCTGTTCGTTTCATTCGGTCAGTTTTTATTTGTAGCGACAGTCATGACGAAAAGAAAGTGTTTATCTGATACTGAGATTTGCGAAATAATAAATGAATCTGACAGTAATGTTAGCGAAAATAATCTAAATCTGTACATAAACATTAAAGTAAAAAAAAGGGGGAGGAACTAAGATATTCCCTTTGCTCAAAATCTTGCGTGAAGCGTCAAAATATGTGTGTAAAGCCTGTTACGTTGTACTATGCATTGAATTTTTTTTTTATAAATATACCATTCTGCAAAATAAGATTTATCTTTTATATCTATATGTTCCATTTAATGGCACCTCATTACACCATGGAATTTATGTAACATATGTAAATATATTTTACATTTTCTTAAGAGTATGATTTTTTATGTAATTTTATGTATAAAACATTAAATTTTTGATTAAATATTTTTTTCTTTTGTATATATTAAGTTTAATGCATTTTAAATAATATATGTAAATACCAAAATATTTTAATAAATTGCCGATTTTAGAGAAAAATTTTTCACGAATTAGGCTTAATATCTAAAACCGTCTGGGCACAGCGTAACACTCCGCGGTAAGAAACCGCGGGCCCCAAAGAAGCGCTTCTTTTTTCTCCCTCCGTTAGCAAAAGGGTTAAGATAAAACTCTTTTTGGCTTGAACACAATGTTTCATCTATATACTGTTAAAAAAATTACTGCAAACTAATTTTTTTTATCGTGAAATAACATGTTTTTTCTCAAGTGTGATCAATATCGTACTTTTGCTCTATATTTGTATAACTCATTTTGCTATGTTTTGTGTATTAGATATTACATTCGAATCGTTTTATGTATAAAATGTTTATCTAACACGAATATCATAAAAACTAGTAATTTAATTTACTAAATAAAATATTGTCTTTTGACAACATTTACAGCACGTGTTTAAGCATTTACAATGTTTATTTACATTAATAATTTTTGAGTGTCTAATTTATGGCTGTGGGTTCAATTAGATTTAATGTCTAAACTTTCCAATTTATTTGAATATATAGTCCATATTTTGTGAAAAGATGTCGGATTTCTCTCATTTTAATTCTTAACACCTGGCTCATTTAACCAGCGAATGAGGATAGATCAGGAAATATATTGTTACAAAAATTCTCCTCGGTCTCGTGTTGGTGTACGAGTGAAATCAATCCAACACAATAGATAATGACAAATGACACGCTTATATATATATATATATATTCAGCTCACCAGTTTACTAGTTTGTACAACGGACAAATCTTTACAGTAATACTTTGTACAGACTCCAGATGATTCCTCGGCAAATACAATCCTCTTCTCAACAAATTCACACGGCTACACTACTGACAGATTCCTTGGCACATCGTTCCCGTTTGGTATCTCTCTTTTTTTTTTATAGCTATTCCGGCCAAGGGGGTCGTCACATGGAAAGTTTTCGAAAAGTCCATAAATTTCACTCTAATCGAGATATTGCCAAGATTCCAGCATTTTTTACAATCATTGTTTTGTCACAAAAGTCACCAAAAGGGTTACCAAATTTATCGCCAAGACTATGTGACCATTGCTTCAACTCTCCTTGGCTGATTGGCCAGATTTCAGTAAATATCTTTTTTCCCATATGAAGTTTAGTTTTTATTAACGTCGCACTAGAAGCAACAAGAGGGCTATTGGTGACGGACCTCGTAATTTTGAATCACGGTCAAGTGACGAGGACGACACCTGAGCTGGCACCCCCCTCTCCTAACAACCACACCACGCCAATGGGAGGACTTTGGGTACCGAACAGATTTAACGTGCATCAGCCCGGCTACACGGCGGGTCTTTGGCGGCCAAGGCTCGAACCCACGACTGATTGAAAACCGCCGGCCGTGAGTCCGCTACCTTAGTCACTAGGCAACCGCGACCTTTCCCTTATGAAAGACGCATTTCAGAGAGGCTTCATCTCGGGTTCTTAACAATATTTACTTTTTTTTTTAAAAATAAAATCTGAAAAGCTTCTAACGCATTGGTTCCCAAAAGATAGGCATTGTGAATATATTTTGGATTTTTTGAATAATTTAAATATAATCTTACACAGTAATAATGTGTCTGTTTCTGAAGTGCAAGAGAAGGTTGTAGGTACCACGCGCACACACACGCGAGTGCAAACAAAACATCAATTTATATGTCGTGTGTCAGCTGATAACCATAAAGTTTTTTTAACCTTTAAAAGGTATCGCGGATGGAAAATCATCCCATGGTAAATTTTTATTCTAACATTATTATAAAACCGAATTACTGGTAACACTGATTTTTCCTGCATTCATGTATGACTTCAGAATAGATACAGTTATCAGAAAAAAGTCATTTCTGTTATGAGTTTCGTTAGCTGCATAACAATGAAAACATATCTGGGGTGATATTTACCCAGTGATACCGTAAGTGCAAGTTTTTAAAAATTACTTCGCGAAGATTTAATTTGCAGTCACTTCTCAAAATGCGATTAAAAATATCACATTTGCCTTATAATATGAGGAAAATAATATTAGAAATACTTGACGGATATGTTGAGGATACAACGACAATACCACCATCCACATCTAAGCAAGGAAGATGCTGTTTACGTACAAAGAAAGAAGAAAGAAAATATACTGTAAGATATACAGTATGTATAAAAGGCACCACAGTACTATTTGCAATAACTGTAAAAATTAAATTTTCATGAAATATGTAATTCTTATAATGTACGTAATCTTATTTAGATGTCTTTATTAAATTTATAAAAAAAATTCTTTTATTGGGGGAAATTACACTCATGATATCGTTCAGATGATCTCGACTGATTGTATTGAGTAGTGACGTGGAAGAAATTTACTATATTAAGATCGCATTAAAAGAAAGTAATTGTTTTTTTTGTTATACATGCATTTATATTTTTAATAAAAAGTTATTTATATGGGATTTTAAAAAAAAAACCGTTTATATTTAATAAGTTTTTTTTTTTTTTTTGGAAAGTGATCTATAGTTTCGTTCTAGATCTGAGTCTAATATCACGCGGTTTCACACAACACAGCATTTTCTAGGACCTATCTACCGAGTTACACGAGTAGGAGGATTACCTGTATTATGGTATTACTGAAGCATTTTGTTCAGAATCCACTCTGATTTTCTCTAACAAACAGAGATGGCACCACTATCGCTGAAAAAAAATTATCTAAGTTTAAAAATTTATGTCAAAAATATTTTCTTCGTAATTAAATTCCATTTCTTTTTCTACATGTTTGTAATATTTATTCTTTTTTTTAAAAATTCAATCTTTTTTTTTTTTTTTTTTAGCTGAATGAATTCTACCCTTGAGCAAATTTCGTATCGTTTCAACGACAACTGTAAACAAATAAGCTAAGGAACATTCATTTTTAGGTGTAATAACCATTATTTTTAAGAATTTGAGCTAAATGTTTTATTTTTGTTCGATAATTTTATTTCATGCTCCTCTTATTGTGATTTTTTCTCGTTTACATCTTCGTCGAGAAAATATTCCAAAAAATAATAATTGATTTGAGAACTTTTATCAGTAACAAAAGAAATAGTTATGAGGATAAGAAGTTTGCTTACTTTTATTCAGAAAGAATTTATCATTTCGGAATAAATTTATTCAAGATTAGTGTTTCATAAATGTTCTGCTGCCATCTGTTGCTTTGTTTTGAGACTATATGCATATTATGCTGCAATGATTTAAAAACGAAGAAACTTGTTTACTTCCCGATCGGAATTCCATATGGATTTTAAAGAGCTTCACATGTCGTGAATTGCTCATGTAAGTTTCAACAATGCGTCATAAGTTCTTTTATAAAATTAATAAAGGGGTTGTTCATAAATTTTCATCCTTAAATATTTTAATGCTGATTGCTGACATTTTGGACTATATTTAAATGTGAATGGGAAAGTCGACATTATTATTTCTCTATATATGTGTAATGCTACGCCATTATTTCATTTAAACGCCTGTTTAACATTATTTGTGATCTGCAGTTTTTGACATGTAATTAAAAAGTAGGAGCATAAACATAATTCATTGCATTTAACCAAAAGAATAAAAGATCGCATCACCGTTATACGTTCTCCTTAATCGTTCTCTGAAACGTTTTCAAAAGTTGCGTTCATTTTAAATTTAAAGCAACTTTTTTAAAGTTCGTCCTTCCTCTCAAAATGACTCCTTTCATTCCCGAGAAAGGGGTAGAATAATATTTCTTTTCTAATTTAAAAAAAATGTATCTTTCTCCTATTCTGTGTTTTAATAGCAAAAGTTCAGTACAAGATTTCAGAAAAGCTAGTCCATATCCAGCAAAAGCCATTGGCTACTGCAAGACTTGAGTCTTTTTTTTTGTGAGAAAAAAAATCACAGTATCCCATTTGGGGTTGAGAGAAAGGGTTTTTTTTTTTTTTTTTTTTTGTGCATAGGCCTTATTATCCCTTCTTTTCATATGTTGATTTGTAAGAGACGTTTGTAACATTAACTTTTCATACTAAATGTTAGAACTTTTATTCAAAACATTTTAAATTATTCGTGTTGGTTATGGCAAGTCAAAAATTTCTTCTAACTTCATTTGCAGTCCCTTTCTCCGGCAAGCTCTTTTTATAACCATGCATTTCTATGGATGCGTTAGAATTCATTATGTTCCGGTTCGTTTCTCATTCCATAATTCTTTGACATTATTTTTTCATCGCCTGCCATCTACCTATTTTTGTACGACACAAATGTCCTCAAGACAACGGACAATATGACCTGAAATTTTGACTCGCTGTCAGATGAGGAATTTGAAATACGAGCCCTCTCCAAACTTCCACATCATGACCACGGGAGGACATGGAACCTCGATAGATTAAATGTGCATCAGCCCCACTACATGACAGATCTTTAGGGGTATCAGGACTCAAACTCGTGACTTTATGGAGGATTAGTAGCAAACATAATCTCTCAGTTACCATTTAGTTTTTATTAACGTCGCACTAGAAGCAACACGAGAGCTGTTGGCGACGGACCTCGTAATTTTGAACCACGATCAAGTGACGAGGACGACACCAGAGCTGGCACCCCTCCCCTAACATCCATTCCACGCCAACGGGAAGACTTTGGGCCCCGAACAGATTTAACGTGCATCAGCCCCGGATACACGGCGGGTCTTTGGCGGCCAAGGATCGAACCCGCGACTGAACGAAAACCGCCAGCTGCGAGCCCACGACCTTGACCACTAGGCTACCGCGGCCCATAGAACTGCTAACAAATGATCTCTCCGCCGACGCACTGGCTTGTCAGAATTTCGTACACTGGCGACGCTATATGACGTCAGTAGACCATCATAAATTTTATGTTTTATTTTAGGGCATCTTCTGAAGACCACACCATTGCGTTGATGGCTGTGAATATGTTAATCTGTTTTCAAATTATTTTTTCCTTTCATTTTTTGTTTTCTTGATAAATCACTTTTTCTCAGTTTTGTTCAATTGTCCATCTATGAATAAATTATTACACATCAAATTTTTTTTTATTAATTTTGTTCATAATTCCTCCAAATACTGATAAGAGGAATAATAAAATTTGCTGTCTAATTAAATTTAACCAGTACAAAAATCTTCACTAGGTACAAAAGATTGTGTTAACAATTACAGTGTTGTCTTTTAACGACTAGTCATACTTTAAAATTATAGACAGGGGTCCGTTAGTTAGCATAAAACAAGGTAAATAAATACAAAGGAAGTTAATTTCAGTTTCTTCTGTTCCTAACTCTTCAAAAGTAACACAAAAGAATTTCTTTCGCTCAATAATAAGCAGTGTTAACTATACATCACTTCTTTGCCCTTTGTTATTTCAAATGTTGCTCAAATTTAATAATTGAAGTGCAATGCTGATAATACAAGCTTACCCTGGATATGCATATAAAGGATAAATAATTTGTAAATATTGCTTAACAGTAATAAAAAAGAAAAAAAAAAAATGTTGGTTGGCATTGAGCTATAGCTACTTTTCAGCCATTGTAGCATATTTTTGGTCAACTTGACCTTGAGAACAATGGCATATATGTTTTTAACAATAGAGAAGAATATATAACAAAATACCATTTTTATATTGAGCCAATAAAATATGGAGGATAAAATCAAATTTTAGTTTGAATTGACATTACATGAGATGTAACAACAAGCATATGTTGGTGGACCTAGTAATCTTGAGTCATGGTCAACTAACAATAATAATATTTGAGCTGAACATGCAGGCACAAGGAATTTGATCCTGCTGCATAATAATATTTGGAATAAGAGATCTGAACCTACAGTTACCACAAATCAACATTTCACTTCTAGTAAAATACATTTTTAATACAATGTGTTGGAGAAATGTGTGCATTTTTTTAATATTTGAATTAAAAAACAGCAGATAATTGTATTATGTTCTCACCACGTGATATGGCAAACTAACATATGAATAAATGCTTTTAATAAATGTAATTGAAATTTAATGTTTTTGCTAAATCCACAATTAAAATTTATTTGAAATATTAGAATGGATTCATAGTGATTAATCCAATCAAATAATTTCAATTTTTCTTTTTGGCAGTTTGAAGCTATGACTTGTTTGAATATATAAAATAAAATGACATTCTGACACAGAAAAAAGAAAACATGGCAATTATATATAACACCAAAACTTTTATTAATATATCATTGATATGTACATGAAAAAATATCTGGGTGCAATCTGTTAAACATGACAAGGCCAGAAATACACATGTGGAAGCAATCAACAGGTAGTTTCGTTACTTTGATGAAGACGGAAGTAACGTCATATTACAATTTGACTCGTATAATGGATTCAAAACTTTTTTTTTTCTTCAATAATTTGGCACAACTCTATTTTGTTCAATGTGGAAGACAGGATAAATATACTGTTCTTTGGGAATGCGGTCATTTACAGTCAATATTTGCAAGTAATAAGGTTTTCAAAATATCTGAATTTCAGTTTTAGAAAAAATTTAATTTTAGATTTTTTTTAAAAATAGATACACACATTTATATTGTAATAATAAATTTTAAAATTTTGTTTAATTTTACTCTTATTTTAGAATATTAACTTTAGAATGTGTAATTCATTATATTCGTTGACAAAATAAATATATTAAATAATTTAATTGAATTTTAGAACATTTAAAATGTCATTTTTCACCCCATTTACTTTACTGACAGCATGATAAATCAGCACAATTATTGCCAATTAATAATTGAATAAATAATAATGAAAATAAATTGAAGCCATTTTAACCATAGAATAAATTAATAAACAAATGTACTTGGGTTTTACATAATTAGTAATTTTTTTCTAAAACACATTAACTGATTTGAAAGTAAAACAAAATTTTCCTTTTCAATTTTGTGTATGAAACTCAATTTTCTTTTTTAGAAAAAAAATGTATGCCTCTAATTTGAAAAATCCGACTGATTTTCTAACTAGCATTGAAATGACCACATTTGTTGTAACAAGTGTGTGTGTGTGGTGAACCAGTGTTATTGGCACATTCACAAAAATTATTAAATACAATATTACAAAAAAAACTTAATACCAATATTCAATCGGCTGCAAATCTGACCCCATGATGTTTTAAACTGAAAGATTACAAAGCAAAAAGACAGTCACAATAGATTTATAACCAATGAAGTTTCAACCCAATACATCATAAGGTTAATTTTTAAGCAATTCTTTAGTTCATATATATAGAGAAGATAATCTAGAAGATATAAATAATCATAATAGTACTTTTTCACATAATTATAAAGAAAATAATCAAATCAACATGAAAATTAAAACAGTTACAGACAAAAAAAAATGGAAGCTAATAAAATATTTGTACAATAAATTCTGATTGTCCTTTTTTTCATAACTGAATTCTTGATTGCTTATAAAATGAATGTTTTAATATAAAAAAAAGCTCTATATTACAAACAAATTTATAAGCCTAAATTAGAGATAGTATATCTCATTCATTACTTTTAAATCATAGACACTGAATCATAAACTTCCCTCCTTTTTTCTCAAAAGCATTGATGCTTTTTGTTAACAAAAATGAGCTTTTCTCTTTAATTTTAAGATGACAAGTAACAGATGAAGCATAGTATTTTTCCCAACAAATTTTATATATTTGAGGAGGTACAAATGTAATTATTAGATGTCGATTTAAAAGTAATGAATCATCCTTTTATGATAAGAAAAGAAAAATGAAACTAAAAAAAGTATTAATATTACAAAGAAAAGTATAAGAGTATAATTATCTTCCCATCATGATGAAATGCATGAAACTTCATTGAGATTTACACATACATCTTTGTGGTAGGTGCAGAATAAATTGGAAATGCCAAACATTCTTTCATCAAAACAAGCAAGCACCAACTTATTTTTCATAAGGTCACAATACCAGTATGCAACTTAAGAAGTTGCCTCACAAACTGCTAATCCAGTTATATCCAAAGCTTAAAAACTTCCTATCCTGAATTTCTGTTATGGCCATGAATATACTTTACAATGTAAATCTGAAGAATAACAAAACTTATATCTGAACACACAACATACAATGCAATTTTTTTTTGCACCATTGTATTACAATATACACAGTTATTTTCAGTAATACAATGCAATTTTAATTCACTCGAACACACCACAACAATTATTATTTATAATCTCAATAAAATTATTGCTTAGGTCATCACTCATTCGTTGTTAATTCAAATGCCACTGAAATACATGAAGTAACATTTAGAAATTTACACAGAAAGACAGTCACAGCATGCATTATCCAAACAAAATAATTCACAAAGCAATATTTGACTTGGTTTTTTACAATTTTATGATTAAAAAAGTGTCCTTTATATTTTTTACACATAAGGTAAAGGGATCACTTGTACTTTTTTTATCAAAACAGTCTTCCTTTTTTCAACAAAGTTTGCACACAATTACTCTAATTTAAAAACAATTGTAATTTTTTCTCTCTTCAAAATATTGGAATTATTTTTATAGTAAGAACATTTCACACAAAAGCAAAAGTTTAGTTATGTTTTGATATTGAAAACCTAAAAACTTTAAGTTAGTAATTTAGACATTTTCTTCTTGTTTAAATTAAGAAAAGAATCATATTTTGTGCGTACAATAGACTGCAATTTTATTAAAAAGATTAATACAAAATTATATAAGAACTTAGCACTTAACTACATAAATTGTTGAATTTCAAGTTAAGCACTTAGAAATAAATTGAAATACATATAATAGCACAATATAATGCAAGCAATTTATTTATGACTTCAAGAATACTTTCAAAATAGTAAATAAATAAATAGCAGTCAAGATCAGTAAATTTTTTGTAGCACTAATAAAAGAAAAAGTATAACGTACCCGTAACTGAGTGATGCGATGAGTTATTAAAAGAGAAAATCCCCACAAAAAGAAAGTCTCAAGGAAAGGAAGGATAATTTAAATAGATTTCTCACAGGCAACTTGTCCATAATGAATTAAAATTGAATATAAAATAAAATCTGTCAAATCCCTTAATCACTAATTCAACATTAAACTTATCATTAATAATCATATAACATAATTAAAAGTAAATTTATCTTTATGCATGTATGCAAAAAAAAAAAAAAAAAAAAATTAAAGGCTAAAAATGAAAAATAGTTTAGAAATTAAATATAATACATTACACAGCACAGAGTTTCAAAAATCTTTTGAAATTAAAATTTAGAACAAAAACTAAAAATTTTATATTTATTTTAAATGTATTCTTGAAAAAGCTTGTGTTCTCAAATTAATAAAATATATTAAAAATATTTATAATTTTATCTAAAACAAAGCAGCATAGTGTTTCAAGAGCAGAAGAAATGATGCCTTCTTTCTTTCAAACAATCAAACAACTTTTAACAACAACAATGAAGCTTAAAGAGCTGATGTACACATAACTAAAAAATTTGTGTTCACATCTCTTAGTTTTTAATTTTATGTACAGTTTTGTGCCTTCAAATTATTATACAGATTATGTACATAGTTGAAACACTTATGTCTTACTTCAATAAACTATAGAGATAAAATAATTTTTTAATCAAATTTATATCTAAGAAATCATTGAATATATGCTGAATTCAATATCAGTTGGAAAAAAAAAATGATTCATAAGTTAAAATAGCAAAAAAATTACAGAAATTATACCTTGTGTGATTAGAGAAAATTTTAGGAAAAAGAAATATTAAGTAACAATACAATAGATTTGAATATTTGAATGTGGTTCAAACTAAAATGAAAAGTTGGTAAAAGCATTCTTTAATTCTTGCCTGCTACAGAATAGAAACTAATAAGAAATTTTGTAAACATAAGCCTTACAAATGCATTGCATTCTTCCATTGTCATTTATGATATATTTGACAATTATAAACACTACAATGGAAACTTCATATTTCGAAATTATATTCTGTTGAGTTTAACAAAAAATTACAACTATTCATAATATTATCAATCATATCAATAATATATGTCCACAACTTATGATATAATACAGAAATGAAGTCTTTTATAAATGAAAAATTATGTTGTTTGACAACATACACAATCAAATACTCAAACATTTTTAATATGAATTTTTGAAATTTAAATGTATCTACCACATCCTATAGATGTTTTTTTTTAAAAAAATTATTCTTCATAATATCCTAAAAATGAGATTGGTAGTACAAACATTTCACATTCAATGCTAGATAAACCTTTTAAAAAATGTTTATAAAAATACAGTCATGGTATACAGGATTTTAAAAGGAAGCAGGAAAATGAATTCACAAAAAATGAATATCAAATATATAACTATCATTTTTATGATACAACAGTGCTGAGCTAAAGCTATAGGGAAATCAAAAACAAAATATTAATATTTAAGTTCTTAAAAGACAAAACATCACTCTAATAAAATTATCGTGTGTATTCCTAATGCAGAAAAAAAAACCCTGCATATTTGGCAAATAGCATAAAATAATGTAACATTTTATAATTCACATAAAAAGTGAATACATTTATTGCTAAAGTATATAGGTAGGGGAAAAAAAGAATTCAAATGATATAAAAGAGAAAATTTTCAAATATAACTTAAAAATTTCAATATATTTGGAATAAATAGGAGACTTAAAGTTAAATATAAACAATCAATTGTGTACACAAAAAGTAAATGTAAATAAAAATTTCAACCAGTGCTGGATAAGATGATAAATGAATCAGACATGTATGCATAAGTTGTACATTTTTTTTAAAAAAAAATATTCATTTTTCAATATTACTCATCCAAAACTTTAGTCTTCACAAATGAAAATTTCCAATTAGTAATAAATAATAAATTGTTATATACTAAGATTATGATTTTTGTGAAAGTTACTTTAATAGTTTCAATTTGCAAACATAAAATTAAGTTTTATTGAATTAAGTTTGTTAGGTTTATCAGTTGATATAAGAGCTCTTCAGGAAGGGGAATAAAATTTTAAACAGCAAAACATATTTTGTTTCCTTTGAGAAGATCTTTATTCTATTTTTAATCCCTGAAGTCATTTCTGCAACTACAATCAATCTAAAATTATTTTCATGAATACCATGATCATGAAAGGAAAGTAGATGAGGGAGGGGGGAATTTGCAATTCAATATATTACCCAAAGTATCAAATCCAGAAACTTGTTAAACATTATTTTTGAAGGATTCCCCCCCCCCCCAACCTTAGAACATTACACACATCAGTTTAAAATTTTCTAGTCCCAATACAATCTGATTGGAAATTTATTAGAAGTTTCTGCTAATGCATAAGACTTAAAAGTATTTAATAATGTTTCAAAATAATATCAGTTTCCATCTATTTTGTTTGACACTTGAAAATTTAAATATTTCTTTTCCTGGTTGGTCATATAAATTTCTAGATTACTTTGGCTTTTTGGCCAAAATTCCTATCCAACACTAGTTAAAAAATTAACATAAAATTTCAGCAACAGTAAAATTATGACTTAAAACACACACAATTTAAATATTTTGTTTCAAACATATCTATCAACTCACAAAGATACAGAATTTAAAAATAATTACTTAATTGTAAAATCTCACTTATAGAAAACAGAGAAATTAAATCTAACCAAAGCATGAAATGTTTGTTTAAAATTTAAATTAATACATAAAACTTTACACAAAATATTTAAAAACTTTGAACTTATAAAAAAAAAGTTTGTATAATCATTATAGAATAATTTATTACAAAGTAACTTTATACTTGGGATAAAAGGAAAATATTATTAAACATCATTGCATAGTTTTCAGTACCAAGTACTTCAATAGAGAATATCACAGATAGAACTCTGATATTACGTGATTTCCAAATCACAATACCTGTTCTTCCCCCCAAAACCCTCAAATGCACACATTATATAAAGTCTACTAGCAATCAAACTATTTCAGGCAAAATAATGAAGAATATAAATAACATAGAGGACACAAAGAAAAGTTGAGGTAATCTAAAATAGAAAGATATTATTTTCAGAAAGTAAATCAGAAATACTAGACATTCTAATATCACAAAAATTCTTCATTAATTAAAATACCTTTTAATTTTGACACCCAAGTAATGGTTGGTCAATATTTTTTACACTTTTAACTCTCTAAATGGTTACAATTCTATTAGTTTGTTTAATTTTAAGAGCACACAGAGAGAACAGATTAATATTTTTAAATAATTTAATACATATTTATTTTTTTCTTTCTATTTTAAAAAACAAAAATTTAATATGTTAGTTATTCTATAATTGAAAATTAACAGAGAGAAAAAAAAAGTTGTAGATTTTTAGAGAGTTAAAAATATAAAGGCATGTACATTTCTCACTTTAAAAGTTGTTGTTCATAATTATGTAGCATTTGATAATTAATATGATAAAATCTCAATGCCTAATTACCTTTAACCATATTTAGCTTTTATTGGCAAAACTGAATTTTAAATACTATTTTTTTACACATTAATTTTGTACTAATTCACCAACATTTAAAAAAAAAATCCTCATGATTCTAAAGAAATTGACTATATGTGGGTGCTGTCTGTGACAAAGAAGATTTTCAATTCTTTTCCAGCTATTGATTAACTTTATGGTATGAAAATGAGGAAGAGGAAATGAAACATGGATCTTCATTAAAAAAACAGTAACTGATCTAATTATTAAAATATCATGTACAAGATTTTGTTTAAATAAATTTCATTTCACAAAAAGAAAACATCCATTCAATCAATTGTTTTTTAAATAAAATATAAAAAATATATTAAAGACCTTACTTAGTAATCAACAAAAACAATAGTCTTTTAGAAGAATTGAAGGTGTTCCAAGTTAAGAAAATTTTACAATTTTTATATCTGATGTTTCTCTTAATTTTAAAATAATAATAATAAAAAACATATAGTCTATGAAGGTTTAATTAAATTATAACCTTGTTTAGACCTTACATTTAGAGATAAACAAATTATTTCAAGAAATGACCAAACAGTACCAAATATTTTCAATGAAACAATACTTCTAATATATGAAAATGTTAAAACTGCACAAATTGATGTCAAAGCTTCTTGTTTATATACTTTTTTTAGTTTAAGTAAGAATGTATAATCTGTGAAAATGACAGCACAACAAAGTATAATGAATGCAACAAAGACAGTAACCTTTTGTTTAAAAAAAAAAAAAATACATGCATGCATTAAATAAAAACTTACGAAATGAGTTTATAACACAAAGCTGCCCTTTTACTAATTAACTATTATAACTCATAAAGCTTATATTTTTTAGGTTGATAAAAGTCTAAAAAAATTAAGAGCTTCCATTTTGTACACAAACACATAATAATTTAATTCTTTCTTAAAATTGGATGTACAAAATTTACAAACGAAACAAAATGCCTCCTTAAAAAGACTAAAATAAAAAAATCATACATATTTTTATGCATAAATATAAATTTGTAAGTATGATTTATAATACAATAAACACAAGACCATAAACAAAGTATATATACTTAGATTTCATGCCATATCTATAGCAATATATTTTGAGAGAATTCTAGAAAATCAGGGAGCATAAGAAAATATTATATAAAAGTGATACGAGTCTAAATATATTAATATTAACAATAGCCAGCATCTTATGTAGCAAAAGAATTCTACAATTACATAAATTACAGAACAGCATGAAACTCGGGCTCTAATTTACTTATGGAAGACTTCTGAAATATGTAAAACTTAACAAAAGATAAATAAATATAGTCAATTATTAAATCTAATTGAAAAAGGTCTGAGATTCTGATGGAATTTAATCCTATCAATTTTTGAGCATCAATTAAAGCATATATACTACACAAATTTGCAACACACAATATGAAACACTACACAAGGAGCAATGAAAAATGTGTACTAAATAATTAGTGCATCGCCAAATAAAAAATACAAAACTGGATACATCACAAAACTCTTCTTATATCAGCAACAATTAATTGTACAGCAAGCATACTAAAATGAATAATTCAGTCATTCTCAAAACAATGAGTCTTTCAAAATAAGTGTGAACTACAGTATGTCTAGCTAGTAATTATGAGCCCGAGGCCCAAAGGCTACAGAAACGGAGATGGGCACCGCCTGATGGACTTTTTAGGCTCAGGCAAACTAACAATATTGTCTTCATTATATGTATCAAAAGTGCTCATATACGTGCATTTTTTGAAAAGTTCCTCGACAGTAAAAGTCTGGAACTAAACACAAGTTAAAATTTTAGCAAATTTAAGAAGTTCTTTGGTATAATCAAGGTTTATTTGAATGAGATCTGGATACATTTCATAAGCAACATGGGAAAGTAATTTTTAATAACAAAGCTCTTATAAAGTAAATGGAAAAAAATTCCATCATAAAATTATTCAAGTGTATGTCAACTTTCATTATTATTATCCTACTGAATCTCTTCTCATTAAAAAAAAAATGTAGGTTCCTAAAATGAACTCCTTCGTGAGAATGGAAAATGGCCCAGCAAATAGCAGGTGTTATAAACATGTTGCACAGTAAGAAAAAAAAATTGTTTTATATGGATAAAAATATGGCTCCTCATCGTGAATAAAAAGGAATGCCACAGGGATTAAAAATAAAAAAATTTCAACAAGTGGGGAAAAATGGAAACCAATTATTTCCTCCCACTCACCACCACCCACTTCTATAAACATTCTTTTTTTTGAAGAATTGCTTACCTTTAAAATATTTTATTCTAACAAATAAAAATGTACATTCTTCACACAAAAATGGTTCTCTAGAAAATGATACTTCTTTTTTTTTATATAAATGTTTAAAAAATTATGATAGGGAAAAAATTTATCTAAAATATTTACATCTAAATAGTTCCACTTTTAACTGAAGATGAAACCTTCATTTAAAATCATGCAAGGTAATTTCATTGCAGTTATTAAGCTTTCTTCTCAGAAATTTGGCACTAAAATTGTATAGTTTGTATACACTTTTTTTTCACACTTTTATTCCTTTTTGAAAGATTTATGGGTTTCTTTTCACTAAAGTTTTCTTTAATAATTAATAAATCAAATGAGGAAAAAAACACTCAAAATTGAACTTCATATCCAAAACATCAAAAACCAGTTTTGTATTTTTAAATGCCATCATATGAAACAATAAAAGGACACGAGAGAAGGCAAATTGATAATAAAATACAGAGTCTAATGATACAGTAATAAATCAATTGAAAATAAAACACAAAATAAATGGTTACATTTTGTACACATAAAAATAAGATATGAACATTAGACATAAATCTATACACACATTAAAACCTCTGATTGCAACCAACTATTTTTCTTAGCAAAAATAAGGAAGAAATGCTAAATATCTTTTGTTGTAAAGTCAAAAAATTATCTCAATATTGAAATTAGATAATATTTCAAAAGTGCTGCAGAATATTAAATATTAAAAAAAAATAAGAAACAGGAAAAATTTAATCAAATTTATTTACACTTTTTAATATTATTAATTTCAATTTTCTGTGCTTCCTAAATGCAAAGAAAATATGTTCCTTCACTTTTAAAAAGCACTACACATAAAGCCGATTTAAAATAATTATAACATTTTAACAGAACAAAGTATGGTTGCACTTTAGAGGCTTTTAAAGTAGTTTTTATAGGTATATGAAATAAAGTAAAAAATAACATTTAAATCTAATTAAATTATAATCTACACAAAGTAAATATATTAAATATATCGAATCATCTTGCAGAGTCAACATCAGTATCCAACAGTATATTACAAGAAATTTAAAGCATAAACAGGCACTCGTATGAATCAGATGCGTACATCTGTTATGTATCTAAGTACAGTGGAATCTTTAAACAACTTGTTAATACAACACTGAAAGATAAATAAATTTTTTAACTTCCTCTCAACTTTTGAGCTTGTTTTCATAAATGAGCAAAGCTAGATGCATTTTCTCTCAGTTTGATTGCAACAGCATAGAACATACAATATCTAAAATACTTTAATATGAATTAAGCATAATAGTTGTAGCCAAAATTGATGGCAATCGTACAATAGGTATTCAACGAAGTCCATGTAATACAAAGCAAAAAATCTTATTCAAAGACAATTTGAAGCAGCTTAGCCCAGAGGTCACAATACTTCCAATTCCAATATTATTAGAGGAAAAAGGGGAGAGGATTAACAAAAAAATTATTTCCCATTTTCTCCAGGTAGTTATAATAGTTTCACAGCTAAATCCATTCCTTGTTTACTCAGTTCATGAAATTTCACAGTAGAATGTCAAAGTCTGCCTTTGATAAATCCGACTTGGCTATGCATTATGTTTTGACCAACATACACAAACAGCATTTTCATTTTTTTTTCCTTATAATAAATATAGGAATACTTTTTTATTAATGATATTTATACCTATTAATTCAAATAATTATTACTTAATTCATCTTCAGCCTATTTCAGAAGATTAACTTATTTATTTTCAGTTCTGTGACATTCATACAGGACCCCATTTCTTTTGAAAACATAATTTCAATTCAATTTGCTTCAAAGTTTCAGTAACACATACCATCAATTCTGGCAACAAAACTTTCATCTCACACAACTATAAAATTTGTTAATCTAAAATCACAAAATGCAATGAGGTTATCATTAAACCATCATTGAAATCAATCTGCATAAAGGAAACACAAGCAATGCATAATAAACAGTTGAAAAACACAAAACATAATCTTTGCAAGGTTTTCAAAAGGAAAAAAAAAAAGTAAAATACAAATATGTTACTAAACGTGATTGTAATAATGTCTCATATGTTCACATTTCTCATTCAGGAAGTTTTACCATTAATATTCCTTGCTAATCGCTTAGAAGCAATTTCTGCTAAATTCATGAGGGCTTGAGCTCCTTCCTCTTCTGCATTCTTCCTTGCCACAGCAGCAGCCTTTGCAGAGCGACTTCCATTGGTCAAGACAGTCTCCTCTTTTTTCTCAGTGGACCAATGACGTTCATCTTCATCAGCCATCATAATCGTTTTTGGACTGGAGCCTTGATGATCCAGACAGGCACTGTAGGTGTGATCCTCACTGGGATTACTGGTAATTACAGGCTTCATTTTATACCTCTTTGCTCCAGATTGGGAACTTGTCCTGCTTTAATTAAAACATATTAGAAAACATATTCAATCTATAAAAAAGGTAACTAAGTATGTGTGTAACAAATAAAAACATAAGCGAAGCTATTATCTGACATAATGACTGTAGTAATTTTATTTTAAATAATTGATCAGCAGTATTGATCTTAATTTGCTTAAAATCAGTTGGTAAATTAAATTAAAAAAATAAAGAAAATTGCATTTTTAATATAAGAAACATTATTTATATATTATAAAATGCTACAACTTGAAATCAAAGCCATAACAAATCCAATAAATATTTGAAGAAATTCAATTCTGAATCATAGCTATCAAACAAACAGAAACAGAATAGAATGCTTTCTAAAATAATCAAATTTGATAGCACAAACCTTATCTTATCAATTATAAATTTAAGATCTCCATAGCCAGCATAAACTAATGTCTATGATTGTATAAGAAATAAATAAAATACTACAGAAAAAAGGCAAATTAAAATCATATAACATAAAATTATTTTTTACATGAAATTTATTAATCCACAACATAATTTCATTACCCACATTTTAAAAATGACATTACAAACATCATCAAAAATAAAATATATTTAATAAATATTATTACATATATAAAATGTTATACTGAATTCATCTTGTATTTCTGCACATTCAATGACATGCAAAAAAGTTTATGTTGCTCCTCACAAAAAATTATGAAAAAAGGGACAAATTATTTTTAATTAATCTCTTTATTTTTAATACCACTCTTAATAACTTGAACAAAAAAACTCGTAGAGCATAATTCCCCGGCATACCATCAAACACTTTCCCATCTCATAAAGAATTAAAACTCATGACATAAAAAATAATAACTTGAAAGAAAGAAATTTGTTGTTTTTTGCAGGAAAGAATTATTCCTCCTCCCCATACATAAAAAAAATTTCCACCTAACAATACAATTCAGCATACTTTAATATTTATATGACTGTAACTTTTTTTAAAAATTCCAATGGATACTTCTGCATATTAATTAAATGAGAAAAAAGTCAAATTAATCTCTCAAACATACTGCTAGTTTAACTTGTCTAAAATTTAATCCTATATTTTTTTAAAAAACAAACAAACTGGTAGTGTGGTTTATACTGTCATGGAATTGGTGATATCAGGCAAAGAGATTCCTAAATATCTTTGCAACTTTAAAAAAAAAAAAAAAAAAAAAAAAGATTGTTTTCAGGCACTAACAATCTGCTTTGGATATACTCAAAAAAGCAGACATGCAACTTTGGTGAGAGGTATCAAAAACTTTCCATCCTACCTCAGAATATGTTCTCAGATACTTTGACTCTGATTATTAACTGAAAAGGTATTCCACAGAGTCCTCCCTAATGAAATCAGGACTTAGCTGCTTCATATCTTTAGAGAAAAAGTCTAATGGATTTTATATAACCAATTATTTGACAAAGGAGAAAAACATCTATATTGGTACATGGTTTTTAGAAAATAATAAGAGTTAAGTTTCTAATAACAAAAAAACAAACAAAAAAAAGGGTTTTTTTACATATTTTTATGATGATGATGATTTAAACTTTAGTTCAACCAGCTTGATTTCAAAAATTCGATATAAAAACCAACGTTTTTATATGGTGGCAAAGTTTATTAGAGAAAATTATTGAAATATTAGTTAAAACTGTTAGTTATTTTTAACTTTAAAATTTACTTAAAAAGAGACATTTGTGAGCATATTAAAAAATTCATAATACTCAAAAAATCAAAACTTGTATTTGAAAGTTGGTAAGTCATTCTATTAAAAAAAAATGGGAACCAGAATTCAGAAAAAATTAATGCGATAAGACACGGCACCAAATATTGGAATCTTTCTTGCGAATGATTACTGACTGAAAGTCAGCAACCCTTACTATAACCCCTTCGTAAGTTTTACGATACCTCATGTGGCATGTGGGGAGTGCCCGGTGTTCCCAGATTGGGAAAGAAATTTTTTCCTCAATCCTAAAAGCGCCGAGGGGAAAGAATATTTTGACTTATTAAAATTATTGAAATATTAGTTAAAACTTGTCGCAAATGTCTAAATATTGCATTGTTAGGCGAGTACGAACGATTCCCATAATTTCAAAGCTCTAGCTTGATGGGAAGTTGGTTAAATTAACGATCGAAAATTTGATGACACACACACACTCCAAGTGAAATTTAGAAAAACGTTATAAAATATAATTTCAAATCTTTTCAAACCAAAAAAAATCTAAATAACTTTTTATATTTTTAGAATATGCAAATAAATAAAGAATTCAGTATTTAATGATGCAATTAAAAAGTCTTTTAAAGTTGTAGTAATATTTAGCACATTATAAAAAGCACAAGAAAATTAAATATGAACAAAACAAAAATCTGCAAATTGTACAAAAATCTATTTTAAAAAAAACTTAAGTAACAAAATGGCAAATCCATTCCATATTTACCTTATGTATAATCTTTTTCTTGATATCCTTTGGGCACACTGACTGGAATCATTTTCAGATTCTTCACTTATATCTGGAAATAAATATATTGAGTCTGAAATTTAATCTGTATTTGTCTTACAATACAGCACAGTATTTTATTATTACTTAGACAGTCACATCATACATGAAAAAGTAAGATAAAGAAGAGAGGAGGGGAAAGGGAGAACCTGTAATCTAACAGGTTACTAGATTTACTTTATTTCATTAATTATTAAACAACAACTTGTGAATAAATAAAAATGATGGTAAAAAGATTCGACATAATAAAAATGTATTTTCTAAAAATTCTTCAGTAAAAAATAATAAAATGGCATGAAATTAAAATTCCTTTGTGATAAAAATGGTCGCAGTTTCACAACGAAAAATTTTTTAAAAATTATTTATCTAAATATGAAAAATATATAATGACAACTTTAATTATTATTTACATTTAAGATTTCTGTACATATTTACATGCCTTTTGAAACTGCATTATCAATTAAAATTTATTATAATAAAAAATTTATTTTAAGAAAATAATACGATGAATTTAATTTTTAAGGCAATTGAATTTGGATAATATTAATGTGTGTGTGACAGCATAACCTTTTCTTACTATATTAAACACTAAATACAATCATTGGATTGTAAAATTCCAAAAAATAAAGTACTCCAATTATTATATCTCAATAACTAGTGAAAAAGATATTAAACACTTATCTATACATGTAAACTTTTAAATCTTTCCAAAAAAACATTACTATTTTAATTATATCAGTTATTAAATAAGTTTACATTACGTTTATTATTATTCTTAATGGTCGCACTAGCACTTCATAATGAGCTACTGAAAACTAAATATTGTTCTTCTGAACTATGGTAATTCAATAATGATAAAAACTGAGCTGATATTCATTTCAACACTCTTAGAAATATGAAAGGTATTTTACTCAACCTCCTGTTGCAATTCAAGGGCTTAAGACCATAACAATCTGTTTTGGTTAGACTTGGAAATTGATACACTAGAATACAAGATTTTGTGAGAGGAATAAAAAGAAATCTATCCTGTATTGGCAAAATATCTTTAAGAGCTTTATGCATTGGCATTTCTCAAAACTATCTCAAAGATCAATTTTATGGTCTTAGTCTAAATTATTACTTCCCTACAACTTTGACAACAATATACAAAGTGTTGTAGTTGCCAAACACTCATTATGAAAAGAATCATGATGAATTAACGAGCAGCAGTTGCCACTGTTTCATCCACAATGATGAATCTTATAAAAAATCAAACCCGAATCTACAATGCAATTCTACAGCAACATAAATCCCAATTTTGCTATCAGTCTACCTATCTGAATACTTTTCGTTCAAATTATTTCTGACAAGCCTTTTCTTTTAGAGTTTAAAAATTTTCAACAAAATATTTAAAATTTGATTACACAATTTTTACCTATGTTATTTACATGTAAACTGTATTGCCATATCCAATATATCAAAATTATGAGAAACCCTTTTTTCAATTCTTCTCTTCGTATTCATTAAAGAGAGCTCTAACATCTTCAATATTAAATTCTATTTTTGATTCACAGAATGTATAAAGAACAGAACTACATATAGCTCAACTCAATAAGACTGCATTATGTGTGTGCATGCATATATATATATATAACTTCAAGGACAGGCATTTATAAAAATTGATTAATGAAATCATCATAGAAGATAATTTTATACACAAACCAAAAAAATTTAATTGTATTCAATAGTATACAAATAGCAGCATAAAAATGAAATGATACTTACTCATAACAATTTATATAAGATATAAAGTTTTCCCATACAAACAATTAGGTAATAATCTGTTTGACCCGACACAGTAAATGTTGCAAACATGAAAAAATTATTTTTTATTCAATATAAAGAAAATATCAAGTAAAATTACAATAAACATGATGTGTACATGCTTTCTTAGGCTACTTCAATCATGTTTTTATCATTTCAGGATAATTTCAAAATTTTTGATGATTCAATTTTGTTCAAGCAAAATATAACTAAGGAAATGAAAATTTCTTTCTATTTCATTCTTAATTGTATCATGTATATAATTAGGTTTCCTCAGAAAATGCTAGCATTATTCAAAACAATAAGTATAAAAATCAATTATTGTATTTTTCTAGATCATAAATATTAATAAAGACAACAGAGAATTTGTTCAACTCTACATTTTATTCAACTCAATTAAAAAAGTATTGTCAAAATAAATATATTCACTTCAATGCTTATTATTATGATTATTATTATATATATATATATATATATATATAATGATTTTACTTGAGGATATTTAATCATTCCGTCAACTGTAGTGGTAAACAATTTTTAATCAAAGAAGATGACGAGTCAAATTCAAGTTCATAGTGGTAATTTTATTTGTTATTCATTATGAAGACACTGCGTAAGGTCGGCTGGCCTGGACGAAGAAAAATTAAAATTGTTTACATTGGCAGTCTATCTGCAGTGCCTCCAGCAAAGGCAAGATGATGAAAGTTTATTTAATCAAAGTATCCCTTTATATAAAAGGGAAATTTATTAAGAAACATGGAACATGTGGTACAGGATTAGGGATTCTGGAGAAATATAATAGACAGGGAGTCTGAAGGGATTATTTTGACAAATTTATGATCATGGGACAAAAGGATTAGACAAATTTTATGAGCGTATGTGATCTAATAAATAATAGGATAATTCGGAAGGGGATCAGAAAATAAGAATGAACTCTTTACTTCAGAATATTAGTGAATGGATTAGAGTATACAATTAAATTATTACTAAGAGAAATTATTGAATTAAAGTTATATATATATATATATATATATATAATCATATGTATTACAAATAGTAATATATCTAAGTGTTGAAGCATCAGAACATTGCATTTGACACAAATAGTTGATTCAAATAATTGAAATTAAGAAAATCAGGAATGAAAAGTTTTGATGCAATTACATAACAAATTTTAGTGAGGAATCTATTCATTAAAAAAGTTATTAGGTGTGTAAGATTTAAAACTTTTTTTCACAGATGGTAATACTTAAGATTTTTAAAAGTAAAAATAATATTTATGAAAAAAAAAAAAAAAAAACTTCTTCTGCATGTCCATACTTCTATATTATGAAAAAAGAAAGATAGTCATTACATTCTGAGAAGGATATTTCAATGAAAATAAGATAAAAGTCCCTAAATAAAACATGGAAATGCTTGAAAAAGTTTAAGGAATATCTTACTTTGAACAACAAGATTAGGACCATTCTTTAGAGTGAGCATGGTAGCAGCAGCGTCTACTTCTGGATCTAAAAAACAATCAAGATTTTGCTTTGTATGACAAAGAGAAATTTAATACGTTAAAAATGAAACTTGTTCCAAAGTAGCTGATCTCATCTACCATAATTAAAATCAGGCATACAAATTTATACTACTGAAACTAAAAATGAATACAGAGCATTACAGCAAAACATCAATAAATGGAGCTTAATCTTATTAAAAGTATTACATACTATTGAGAAAGCAAATTATATCAAAAATATTACAGATTTTTAAATGTTCATTTATTGAAAAAACATTTAACCATATATGAAAGCAGGATAAATAACAGAAAATGCTGACTGCTTTCATTAGCCATTTAATACCGAAAACCTTGAACATTCTTGCAACCAAAAATGATGATCGTTAAATTTGATCATGTTCATTTTAGTCCAAAATATGCTTAAAAATTTATATATAACTAATAGTTTCCTCATCAAAATATACAAATATTTTGAATTCAGGAATATTACTCCCCTGTGATCCTTTTATGAAATAAATTCATATTAGCAAGTTCACATTTAAATACAATAAATTGTAAACTTTATGAAATATTTTAAACATTAAAACTTAAAACATATTTTTTTGGAAATAGAAAAACTTAATAACTAAAGTTAAAGTTAATAATTTCAGAACAGAAATAAAACATACTTACAGTTTTCTTTTTAATATCAATTTCTATTTATTTTTTGTTGAATGAAACATAAGTTTATATATAGCTATTTAATGTTGATTAAATACAGGCTATTTTGTATAGCTTAAGTTTTCTTAACATTTAATACATTCATAAGATGTTGGAGTCATATAACTAGATAGAAACTCACAGTAAGAAATCTTGCTACACATTTTTAAATTTGACCTTTTATAATTAATACCCAACTATTTTGAAAATATTTTATAATAATACAAATCTCTATTTTTGTTCCTTTTTATCCTTATATTCCTAATGCAATCCCATTTTTATTTTTCGGCTAACATCAAAATTTTAAAAAAAATTAAAGGTGTGGAGTTTCCAATCATGCTTTTATACAGTATCCACACACTAATCACTGCAAGCTAAAATTGAACGAACCAGCCATTTCTTTGATCCAACCTTTACAGAAAAATTTCTACTTATTGAATCCACAATACTACACAAAATTGGGTGTAAGTAGAAAAATAAAAAATATGCATCTTTTCAAATTATATCCTATATTCACTTCAGAATGCACACACCTTTGCATTTTTCGCTTCTTTTTTCTTCAATATACACTAAGAATGAAAATTATTTCATTTTTCAACACTTTTCTGGGATATAATTTATTTAGTTTTATTTTCAAACAAGATGGAACATCCTTCATAATTTTATTGCAAGTTCTAACAAAACTAGCATATTCTTCCTCTCCCAACTATTTTGCTTATGCAATAGAAATAAAAGTTACCAAATATAATATTTCATCTCTCATTTTGAAATAAACAAGTCAAGCAAAAAAACATATCCTGAAACTGATTACTATGTCTGTCAATTTTAATTAAAAATACGGAAAACATTTAATACAGCTTTTGTTTTTAAGATTCAATCTCAAAACTTTTGTCCAGAATATATATTTAAGAATTGCAGTCGACATTAATTATTTCCAAGTTTGAATCATATGATTCAGGAAAAATATACACATCAAATATATCATTCATTTTAAACAATTATCCTCACCTTTTGATAATAATATTAATTTCCTTTCATTTCACAATTTCTTCCAGAAATTGTATTTTTATAAAATACTTCATATCACTAATTAAATTAATGATTATATTGATTCACAATAAAAATTTGCAAATACACAGATATGAGAAAATGGCATAATAAACCAGCATCATAACAAGTTAATAGGGGGGAGGGGGTGAAGAATTTTAAACTTAAAACTACAAAAGAATAAAAACATCCCTTTCTAGTAATCCTGGTATATTATGAAATTTAAAATCAAAACTAAAATGGATGAAGCAACATTTCATCACAAAAGATAAGACAGTAACAGCATTTAAAAATATAATCTTGAAATCTTCACATATTTGTTTCACAAATCTAATAAAAAAAGACCTCAAATATGTCCATAAAACTTTTGCATTTATTAAGAAGTTCATATGCTTTGATGGGGGGGAAAACATTAGTTCAAATACTTATATATACAAGGGGGAAATAGAGCTTATTTCCTCATGGTAAACAATAATAGTTTTTTTTATATTTAGGTCTAAGTTTTAACTAGAATGACATTTGGATTTCATAACAAATGAATATGCATATTTTAACAACCACTGTAATTGTTGAGGAGGGAGAGATCAACTGCTTCTCAATGAACAAGTTACAAAACTTTTTCTACCAATGATCCCTTCACATAGTCAAGTCTTGTCTGCATTTTTAAAACATTTCTTCTAGTCCATTTAGAATTTTCAACATATCAGAAATATAAATGAACCTTTTTTAGTTATACTATGCATGTTGATTCATATTTATAAATAAAAATATCAAGTACTATAAAGGCATAAAACAACAATTTTATTTCTTTTTAAATCTTCCAAACAAAAAAAAATTCTAATATGATTTTGTCTTTTTTAAAATGACTTCATTTTATTTTTATTGTTGGGTTCTCATACTTATGAATGGGAAAATTTATATACATTCTGAATACACTTGAATAAGTGGAGTATATAACATTGAGAATTATATAATAGTAATTAAGAAATATACCTTTCATACTGCTTGCAAGACGACGGGAAAGAAATGGAAAAAGCTCTAAAAACAATACACACAACCAAAAATGAGCAATGAGAGGAAAAAAACAGAAATTTTAAAGCAGTACATTCAATATTACACACACATCATTTATACAACTATAGCAAGCAATTTTAGTTTTCACATAGTGTTAAAATAAGCTAATACAAAATTACACAAAGAATACAAACACAGAAATAGAATATTAGTATTCATAAATTTTAATATTAGATTATGAAATATATTATTTTATCTTGATCAAATATTTCTATTAAAAAAAAAAGGACATTATAGCACATGAAACAAAAGAATTTACTCTATTGAAGCAAAAAATAATTATAATAATCAGTATCAATTGCCCATTTAATTTAGAATTGTTACAATTACATAAATTACAAGATAAAAGGTAATGTTTTGATTAGATATTTTCACAGAATAAAACATAGTATACTAAGAGAATTATATAACAGAATCATTACTTGTTTCATTCAACTATTTGGCATTCTATCTACAATTTCAACAAAACACTAAAATTCAAATGTCACTTAATCTTTTGTTACTCAATAAAGAGAGGGAGGAAGAGAAAAAACTCATCATTCTAGAGAACATATGATACTAATAATGAATCAAATCAAATGAAATCATCTGAATATTAAAGAACTTTTTAAAAAGCACAACATAAAGAGCATTTCTGTAATGAGACATTGATGTTTATTTAAATTTATATTGAAATGAAATTTAAAAAATAACAATGAAAGGAAATAAGATTACATAATAAATATATTCTCTTCACTGCAACTATTAATTTAATAGATAAATAATTAAAACAATAAAATATTGCTGTTTTTGTTCCATAAAACAATTCTTACATATGTTAATTCCATGTCGTGAACAGAAACAAAATAACGTGCTTACCATATCCACTCAAAAATTGTCAAATAAATTTCCAAATTAATTTTATTGTATGATTTCTTTTCTAGGTGCATCTTCTGTGTTAAATAACAAATTATCACATCAATAAAAAAGTTATCCACTTTTGCAATTAATTTTATTTAATTAAATTTATTAAACTAATTCATAATTACATACTATCATTCTTTGATTCATACATAATAAAATATGGAAAAGGTAGTGTCTGTTGATTAATTAAACAAAAAAAAAATCATAATGCAGATTGAAAGACTTACCAGGAGAAGGAATTTGTATAGCTTCTTGCGAAGACACTAAAAGACATGGCTTGATTTCACTGAAATTAAGATAAAATACACAATATTAACATAATACAGAAATTTGTGAATATAGCAATTTTTATAAAATTAACTAATTTTAAATAATTAGAATGTCTAATAATATGAACGTTGATTTTAATTTAGTATAACAATTTAGCCATAACATAAGAATTTAGGGTAAAGACCACAAGTATAAAAACACAAAGAAACATCTTCAGAACTTTTGTACTTTTTCAAGCCTTTATTAAATTTCAATAAGAAATCTTTATTGGCACAATTATAAATAAAAGAGTCTACCATATTTAAGTTGAAATCACTTGACTCTAGCAAGATATTTAAAAAAAAAAAATTAAGTTAAAAATGTCTCTATTTTTGGGCATAATTTTTCCAATATTTATAACTTCCAGTACTACTTGCACATATTTTTTTTAAAAACTTTAAATTTGAATCAGTGCTCACTTTAAGTAAGCAGTTATTCCAAGAAATTAACTAACAAAGTATACATCATTTTATTTGGAACACTCTTATTACAATTTCTTATATTCTTATTTTTTTTTAAATTGAAGAATAATCAAAGCAGATAAAGATAAGTTAAAAGCAAAAAAAAAAAATATTAAATAGTTATGTTTTTTCTTCAAGGAATAATAGTAATGATACACTGCATAGAACAGAATATTGCAGAAATGACATTCATGTTACAAAGACAATATTTTAAATTAATCTGAATAAAATCAATAATAAATTTATATTTTACTTTAAGATTTTCTTATTTAATATTTTCTGATTGTCAGATGGGCTATTTGACGTTAAAAAAAAAAATTCTCAAAAAATTTGTAGTTACAAAAAATTCCCCCCCCCCCCAAAAAAAAACATTAACTGACTACAATAATGACTAACCTCTCTATCTTTCCATTTTGGCAGTAGGTAGGAGACAAATATGAAAGGTGATTGAATTCTAAGTTTGCCATGCTCGGAGCTTTTTGTAAGGCTTGTAAAAGATTGGGACGGAACTCTGGATCAATACACCATAATGATCCCTTCCCCACATTCTGTAACAAGAAACACATTATTTACATTTCTCATTTGTTCCACAAAAACAATACTTCAATATATTATTTAAATACAACACAAATTCTCACAATACAAAATTACATACGTCTTTCATTTATTTAATACTTTTAATTATGTCCTGGATGATTAAAAAAATTTCAAAATTTTTATTTATCTCAATAATGTCATTTGGTAAAACATTTCAAACAAAAGTCTCATTCAATTTATTGTGATATGAAATTGTTCCTCGTACAAAAAGATTTAAATGTTTACAGTTGTTAAGTTTACCCACCCTTCCATTTCTATTTGAAAAAAAATTGATTACCAAATATATTAGAATGTTAAATCTTGAAAAGTTAACAATTATATTCCATGAAACTGAAAGTATGTAAATATTAGTGACTTAAATATTTTAAAAGAAGTTTCAAAATAAGACAAGCATACAAATTATTTTTTTTAATAAAACATTCCTAGTTAATGGAGTTCTAGATGTAATTCTGCACCAAAATGCCAAATACTTCTTTGCAAAACTTTATAATACTTTCTTGAAAACAAATGTTATACTGTTAAGAGTGACCAACAGCTGCATCTTCAAATTAATTTTAAATTAATGTGATTAAACACCTTTATATTTTATTGTTAAATATATGTGCTTGTCTTCATATTTATTTTGAATTTAATAAAATAGACATTTTTCATGCTTTTGTATACATTTTTTAGAATCTCATTTCTATCTTCAGTTTACATATTGTAGCAAATCCTATATCTGTTCATCAGAAGGCAAACTGTGCTCAAAAAAGTTTAAAGACGTATTGAAATATTTAATTTTAAGAAGTACATTAAAAATCTTTATATTTTAAGACCACAATCCATTAAAAGAATATTAAACAACAATTGTGATACATAAAATGATCCCACTTATGAATGAAACAAAATATTTAGAGATAATTTTTAAACATTTTTTTCATTTAATAATTTATTATTTTTAAAGATTTTATATTCCTGATTTATTGATTAAATCACAACTGGCAGAAAATCATATCACTCACCAAGTTATTACAACCACACAAAGCGTCAGGTAAAAATGTATGAAAAAGTAAACAATGTCAAATATATTTTCAGTTGAGAAATTAAAATGAACAAAAAAAAAAAAAAAAACATGAAAAATTGTAAAGAAAATCAAATGCTTTGAAAATTAACTGACACGTTTCAAAAAAAGCTAGTTAAAGGTGTACTACAATTTATAAGATGTACTATAATTATTTTTCATTCTTTCCTCAAAACTTATTCTTCAGTTTCAAACAATTCTTAACAGAACTAAATTCAAGATTTCAGCATTAATTATGATTATTAATATTGTATTCAAATGATTTCATGCAGTTGGTTCTCACTGACTTCAATAAATTCAAGATTTCAAAATTAATTATGAATATCAATATTGCATACAAAAAAATAATTTCATGCAGTTGGTTCACATATTGACATACAATACAATCAGAATAATTCTAATAGTTAACCAATAGTTTTTAAATTGTATACATATAACAGATTTCCAATTTCAAAAAAATATTTTACTTTTAACAAAAAAATTGAATAATTAAAAACTTAACCATTAAACTGATCATGTATGAGAATTTAGTAAGAAATAAGATTTACTAAAATCATTACCCATTTTCTAATTCGTTAACATATAATAACTATATCCATGGCAGATCTTGGTCAGAAAAAACTGTCTATATGTAAAAGTAAAAATAATCCTTTGGGAGAATTATGTCTGTGCATATTATACATGTGCAGGTGGTTATCAAAGTTTCTGTAGAGATTCTGGTGGTGAATATTGACTACAGACTGTATTCCAAAACAGACCCCAGTGATTCAATAATATTGAGGACTGGGATGACAAAGATACAAGTGATTTTATCTACATGCTATTTAACACTATGCCTGCACAGTTGTAGCTTATTGATCAAAATGGAAGTATTATTGATCAAAATGGAGCACGAAGAACAAATCGGAGATTTTTTTTTATGACTTTTAAATAAGGTTTCAAAACTACCATAAGGATTGCAAAAAATTTTGCCTGAATCAAATCATTACCAAACAAAATAACACATTGATCAATAACTCCCAAGTCTAACATTGAAAACAACATTTTTTTTGCAAAATTTTATCAACAATATACACCTTTTTAATCAGCTTTAGGTGATAACTCTCCAAAGCTTTTCCAAATTTTTTCAAAATTTTTCGCCAAGAACCCATCTTTTGCTTACAGTAACAGAAGAAACAGCTTCTGAAACCATCTAATTGTCTGCTTTTGTTCAACTGAAGCAATCTACATGCTACCATCTTGAAAATTCACTTACACTTCATAAAACCTCAGTAAACACTTACCATATGATATCTCAGTGTCATCTCAGAACTTCAGCACTTTTACATCTTTTATTATGAATTTTGTCACTTACTACATTTTCCTGGTCTAAATCATGAGCTCCACCCAATGCCCTTTGCCATCAGCGCACGACATCTGTAAACTGCGCAAACCACCCATAACGTGGTTTTGATGACAAGAGTCCGGTAACATTTTCAATCCATTGTTTCCTGCACTGTGTGTTTTACCTATTAAAACACATTTCTAGTCAGAACATCAACTTCAGATTCCATTTTTAAACAAATGGCTAAAACTAGACTTACTCCAACCTCGATAACTCAGCTGTTTTGAACTGACTGACAAAATTTTGACACGTTTCAAGCAAAGGTTAGTACTCTAGAAAGACCTGGTTACTGGTTTACTACGAGCGCCATCTCTGGGTTAGTCTTGGGAGTTATTGATTGATGTGTTAAATCCTCTCTAAATGAGGTGATTTGATTGTTTGGAAATTATTTTATTCTCGCAAATTTTTTTTGAGTGTATCCTATATTTCCTTTTAATTGGGTTATCCAGGAAAACAGAATCTCCAGAGAAAAAATATATTTGCACTTGCACCTAGTAGACTAAAATGTCCAAGTGTTACTCAACCTTCTAGAATGATAAGACCTGCAGAAAGTCCCAATATTGTTGCCTAAATTATAACAGATTCACCTCCATACTTCCCATTTGGAGGAAGTCCATTCAGATTATACATTTGGAAAGGTATTTTCCAGATAAACACATCATGCTGGGGGGAATAATGTGAAGGATATTCATTGGACCATATCATTTTCTTCCATGCTCATTTGACAGACTTAGTGATAATATAGCACTCTGGATTTGAGATGTTTGGTTATTCACTAACAATACTTTTAGCATTGTTCCTCTTCTATAGATTTGTTTTTTCATAGATTTTTTCTAATGGTAATCATTGATATGGGAATCTACAGATGCTGGTTGAGTTCTACAGAAAGTTTGATTATTGTGTTTGCTTTTTTGATGTCACAAATCGATCCGACATTTGACGTCTCTTTAACTCAGCGTTCATTTCCATACACAGATATTCTTGGCAAATATTATTTACCTTTGTATATAGTCTTTACTTTCGATATTATAACTGCAGAAACACTTAACAACTTAAGCACTGCTGTAACAGATGCTTCAACTAGACAACACCACACATACATACACAACAATATTCCCTCTGTCTGTAAGGTTGAATATTCTGGATCAAAGAAAAAATTAACCTACAGCTTCATAACAGATAGGTAAATGTAAAAGAATATATAAACTATTTACACAACAAAAATTCTGGTAAATATACTAGTTTATTACTAATATGAAACTCATCCTACACACCACACATTAATATTTCCATTATTTTGATAACTTTGTGTGTGTGTTTGTGTGCGCTAAACACATACAATGAATTTAAGAGTTATATCTACATATACGTAACTAAAAACATCAGTAACTACAAAACTTTAATTTTTTCTTTAATAAAAAGTCTTCATATGAATAATTTTTTGAGAATTATTCATAGATATTTCATGCTTGCTTTTTCATTTTATCTGCATGCTAAATCCTTGATAAATTCACTAAAATAATTATTCAAAATATAATTTTGAAGGGTCATAAATGACATTTAACACAACCAATGAAGTTAACAAAATTGAAGATGTTGATTTGAAATGAACTAACAAAGATTTTTTTTTTAATACAATCTTGGATTCCAATATCAATTTCTTTCATGATTAGTGTAAGGAAATATGGGCTCTTCCATATTGTTGTAAATGAACTTCAAAGTCTCATTGTGGTGTGATGATGCTTTAAAGCATAATGTAATTAATTGTAAGACTTAAAAACAAAAAAGAAATAATAAGAGAATTGTATAATAAAAAAAGGCAGTGGCCATGTTAATTGAAAACAACACACACATACAATATATGTATATGTATATTCTTTTATTCCTAGAAGTTAAATTATGCAAAGATGTTTGACATATATTAGAAAAAAGATCACGCACACAAAGCACTATCAGCAAATCTATTGATTTCTAACCAATTTAGACACCCCCTCCCATATTCAATTAAAAAGCAATAATGTTTAGAATTATTGTGATAACAGAAAATTACACCACAATAAAAAAAAAATTGAATCCCTAGAGGCAACAACATATTCTATATTAAATTCCACAAATATTGATTTCATTACTTAAGTAAATTTTACAGTTTTAATTTTCCGTTTTTACATGCAATTCACAATACAGAGAAACCATCAACTGTATCTTATTATTAACAAGCAACTAGGAGGACTGTAAATATGCAACCGAACTGAAAAATAAAAAAAAAAATCAACTAACCTGCCCTTTTTCTTTTTCAACTTTACGAAAACATTTGCTGAGCGACAAATTGTGCCGCACAGAATTCTTCCACCCAGTAGGTGCAGTCTGGAAATATGGGAAGTGGGTTAAAATCCAATTGTAAATGTCCTTCACTGGCAGAGCTTTGTTGATGGAATCCTCAATGGCCATGAAGATGAGACAGCTAAATGAAAAGGGAGGCTTCGAGTTGGCATGCAGGGTAGGGTTATAAGGTGAGTGGGCAGGTAAGGGCTCCACATTCTGTTCCTCCTCAGCTCCAGTAACAGTAACAAATTCTGCTGTCTCATCCAAATAGTCACTGGAAGGAGCATCACTCAGGACTTCTTCACCTTCAATACCATATGAGCCCATTTGGAAGTTTTTGAGCAGGTTGGTGTCTTGCAACCAGGCTAAGCTTGTTAATTCGTCATCTTCGAGGCCGTTAGATTCTTTCTCAGCATCAGGGTTAAAGAATGTAGTTGGGGTAGATGGTCTAGCAATTGAAAGGGATCCGTTGGGGCCATGCTTGAAGTTGGTGGTCATGGCAAAGATGGCTTTGTCTTCATCGGAGTGTTCTTCAACAGCCATGAAAGCACTAGATTTGTTCTCTGGAAATTAAAGAAACATATTTTGAAAGGAACTGACAAAGAATCCCAATGGCAAATTTTACGTAACAATTTAATATGTAAAAAGTGTGTGCCAAAATGGTGCCTAAAATTCTCATGTTTGAACAACAAGAAACTCGCAAAAATGTTTGTACTGACACTTAGAATGCCATTAAAAACAACCAGAATTTATTGGAAAGGATAATAAAGTGTGATAAATCAAGGTTTTTTTACTTATGATCCTAAAATGAAGCACCAATCTATACACTAGATGAACCCATCTTCACCAAGAGCCAAAAAAGCTCAAATGAATAAATCAAAATTCAAAGTAATGATGATTGGGGGAGGGGGGTTCGATATCCATGGGTTTGTGTACCTTCGCTGCGTTCCTGAAGATCAAACTATTAATCAACATCATTACCTTTACATTCTTGATTCCGTGAAAGAATAAGGAACAAACAACACAATTTGTGAAAAGACATGTCATGGATTCTCCACCAAGACAATGTGCTGGCTAATTCTACATTGTCCATCATGAAGTTTCCAGGCCAAGTACAGAATCCCAATGTTAGACCCTCTGCCTTATTTCCCAGATATTGCTCCATATGACTTCCATCTGGTTCCTAAGGTGAAATCTGCATTAAAATCCATTTGATTAATAATAAAGATTTGAGTCCATTAAAGCTATGAAAGAGAAAATGACAAGAGTCCTGGAGGAGCCAACAGAGGACTTCCAGTATTGTTTCGAACAATGGAAGATTCGCATGGAGCATTGTAGGGATAGAGGGGTGTATATTGAAGGTGATAAATAACAATGTATGAGATGAAAATAAAATGTTTTACAATGTCACTCTTGTTATTTAATAGTTACACTTTGTATTTATCGAATTTAAGTGAAATTCTTATATCATTTTCTACTTAATTCTGAAAAGAAAAAAAGGTTCGATAATGGAAAATTTCTGTTTTAGTTAATTAATTACAATCCATTTACATAATTATTTAGTTCTCTTTGATTCATTAATTTTGTCCAGATGCAATGGGAATTAAGAAACCTATTACATATTACTTTTTTTTTATGACTGTACTTGAGTTGCTAATTCAATCCAAACTTTTAATACAGATAAGGGGGATTTTAAACTAATCGATCTTTCTTTTTTTAAGTATACATTGTCTTCAGTAAAGTAAATGTGTATATAAATCAAATAAGTAAGATACTTATAAATCAATGTTGAAAAATTCCTCCCTAGAAGGAAGGATAGATTTAATATAATGAATGACATAACATGGGAATTGACCTTGTAATAGGATTAAAGGACTATGTCTACACCTTTTAACTGCTGATGCAAAACATAATAAATTTGCAAAAAGATTAAATTAAAAGTAAATTAATATTTTACATGTAATAATCTCAATGGTCAATGAACAATTTACAAAAGTGGTCAATACAAAGATCAATCACCTATTGAACATAAAGTGGTATATACCATGGTTCAACAAGATAAACTTAAGTTGACAGTTCAACTTTGGAGGTTTTATATTTCCCATTTCAGTATTAAAGTTTAAATCTCCTCTTTTCCCAACAAGTTTTTCTTTTTATTTATTCTTAAGTTTTATAGTACTTATGTATCTATACAGATTTCACAGTTAAAGAAGATTATTATGCTATGAAATTTATTTTAAATCAGGTTTATTAGTTATAACTTAGCTCAATCAAACTTCCAAAGAGACAAAATATGAGTTATTGAATTGAAAAGGAAAAATAATGAAACTGAGTACTTAAACAACTAATATACCTATAAGAATATGCAAATAAAAACATAAAAATTTCATACAAATTAACTATAAATACACAAAAAATCTATCCCAAAAATTTGATGAAAGAATATCATAATGATTCCCTAATTGAAATACTTTTTTGATTAGATTTTAAGAATCTGTATTTTAATATTAATATAAAAACAAAGAGAGAGAGAGAGAAAGAAAGAAAGTCAACATACTTTTACAGTAGTTTTACATCAAACATCACTTAAACAAGATATTGTTATTCAAAAATTTTAATCACACCTGAAAAGAAAAAGAAATTAAATTATTACAAATTGGGATAAATATCAATTAAAAAAAATCAGTATTTTTTAAAAAATAGTTTTAACAAAACCCTTTAATATCATTAATGTCTGGACAAGATTTAAAGTACAACTCACCATACTAAGCATTGATTTATTTTTTTCAAGTATACTTCCTGGCGAAATAAATTCCACAATTCCTCTCGTAACTTAACATCGAAAAACCGGTAATTTCACAACATGACTTATGAAAATGATACGACTTGCAGGATGTTTTAAATATATCTTTGTACATATTTCGGAACGAATTATCTAGTAACAAATCTTTTTACTCCAAAAAAAGATGATTTTTGAAAAGTTATGTTGATATTAACTTCACAAAGATGTAATATTTTGCAATTTAGATTTATCGAAAATTCTTTGGCTTTTACCTACTGAGCACTAAATGTACTAGTGTGTACAGAGCGTGAAGACTGTACCAATGTAGTATCACTATGGTTTGGTTATCTCCCCCAAGACTTTTAATCTGATTTTTGATTCTCTTCAAACATGTTTCTTTGGATTTGAATCTAATGATTGCAGTGATGTTTGCAGATTTTTTAGTTTCGTGAAGTTATGGGTAATTCTAAATAATGCAGTTATTACATTTCTAACAAATGACATGCTATGTGAATACAAACACTACAAAAAAAGAACTCATACAAAAAAAAAAGTCAAATTCCAAAAATCAGAAAAGTGTGCTATTATATTGATATCATTAGGGTCAAATAATTGTACTATATATTTGTCCCTAATGATATAAATATAAGAGTATAAAACAATTTCCATCAAAAGTAATACATATTAATATGTATTAAATCACCACTAAGTAACATTTGACATGATACTGCCACTCTGAATTTTCTTCAATATATCTAGAATACTATGCTCTACTTTGCTCAAAAATTTTAATATTTTAGACTGATTGCTTTAATATGAAAAATATTTATCAATTTCTTTATATGATGCTAAGCACTTGTAGAGTTTTTCTATAACTTTACATTTCTTTTAGTGGTAGGATCAAATTTTGATCAGAAAAACTTAAAGAGTTATACATTTTTCAAATGATGTTCTAGGAAGCTGTGTTGTAATGGGGATTTCACAAATTCTCCAAAAGAGTACAGTGCAAAATTTCATTGTCTTGTATCAAAATCTGAAAATGACCCCCTCATACCTAAATTTTCAGCTGATGCTGTTGCTACATGAGATTTTAGTAAACCAAATAATCTATTTAGTTTTGAATAAATACAGGATTACCAAATCCAAATATCAACATTTATCTTTATGAGAGTACATGTCCATACGCTTCTCACTGTTTTTACTAGATTACATTTAAAATTTTAATTGACAAGTAAGCAGTAAAACAACTTTTACTGAAAGGATGGAAGAAAGAAGCACTCTCTGATGTGAATTTCTGACAAACTAAAAAGGTAGATTAACAGAGAGGCCTTGGGAGCTAATATTGGATGGAAAGAGTGGTAACAAATTGCAAATGAGAGGTGGATGGGAAGACTTTTCTGAATCAATCAAACTGAGAAGGAGAGTGATCAAGAAGCATGGACAAGCTGTGAAGCCTTTGTAGATAGAGACCATTTAGTTGTTTAGTAAGCATTTTAATTTATTCCCCTATATTAACAAGATAAGTTTTGTAAATTTTTGTCCGTTTTTTTTTTTTTCAAACTATTATTCGACAATTAGAGCCCAATGCTGAATCCACTTTTAATGACATTTAATTGTTTATCAACATCCCACTAAGAAGCAACACAAGGGCTATTGGCAACGGAACTCGTAATTTTGAGCCTCGGTCAAGTGACGAAGAAACCCACTCTCCAAACTTCCACACTACATAAATGTGAGGGACTTGGAGCATCGATATATTTAATGTGCATCAGTCAGTCCCTCTATATCATGGATCTCTCCGTTTGTCTAAGATACTAAAAACCGCAAGCGAGAAGGAAACATTCCACAAAAATGTAATGATGCAAAAGAAGGCACAATTTTAATCCTGAAAACAATAATTATTTCCTTCACAGTTTGTGATATTTTAAGTCCATACTTATGCTTATATATTGACTGACTTTTTCATCGCAGAGTTTAAAAATATACAAAATCAAATTTTTCACATTTATATCAATATGAAAATATTTCTCGATTATCACACTAAAGAAAATGGAAATCTAGTTGGATTATATCCTCTTAAATTGTAATAAGTATCTCCCTAAGAAATCATCTAAAGTACTTTGAGATATACTGAATGAAATACATCTATTATAGCCTTTGCTGCTCCATATCACAAAAAAAAAAAAAAAAATCAATAAATAAATAAAAATAGAAATCTAGTGAAAACTGGAATTGAAGACTATACTTGCAAGGAAAATAAAATTGAGTTTCCACACAAATAATTATTTCAAAATATTGAATTTCAACTTATTACTAATCGTAACACATTTTTAAGAGCTCCGAATTTTTAGCAGTATTCAGTTATAAAAGGTACTAATTTGTTTTCATGTATCTGAATAAATTATAAAATGACCAAAAATAATAGAAGCAACATTTTTTTTAATAGCTGGAGTTTCAGTTCTTGGTTGTCTCCTACTGCAACCATATAGACTTTGCCCAGAAACAAACAGTTGAAAACTACTTACATCAGTTAAGGCTCCCATCTACCGACCATTTTAATATCGTCAGCTTAATGTTAATCGTATGGAATTTCGACTATAGTTCTCAAATCTTTACTGTTCAATCTGTTTGAATGCAATAAAGTGCATCTGAAAAAGCAAAAAATAATGAAGGCTTCTGCGGAATTACTTATTTCCTCAAATTTTTAAAAATACTTTTACCCCTATTTTTAATGATTTGTTAGTGATTTTTACAGTCTTTAAAAATATTTTAAGAAATCGGATGAAAAAAAGTAATTCCGCAGAAGCCTTTATTATTTTTTGCTCTTTCAGATGCGCTTTATTGTATTCAAACAGATCGAACAGTGAAGATTTGAGAACTAAAGTCGAAATTCCATAGAATTAACATTTAATCTGATAAAATCAAAATGGCCGGTAAGCGGGAGCCTTAAACAATCAAAATGTAAATCTTGTGAATATCTCAAAATCAGAATAAATGACGAGCCCCACCCCCACCCCCACCCCCGAAAAAATCATGACAGAAAATTTTCCCGTTTGTTTCTCCAGGGAAGTTATATTAAGGATTATACAGATCACACGGTTTTAGATATAGCGATCTTTAAGTATTTTATATGGATTCTGAGAGCCTGTTAGGAAATATCCCTATTAGTTCCGAGAGTGGAAAATGCCGATTTAAACATTTTCGGAAATATGGTGCTCGCATAAATTAAAAGAAATGAAATCACGAAATAATGATAAACGCGTTACTATGGTAGTTAAAATATAGGACAAATTAAATTTATTAGATTTAAGGGATTGTGTGTGTGTGTGCGCACATGGTTTGCACTTTCCCGTGTTTTGAAGTTTATCTTTCTTTTTTTTCCCTTCTGATTTGAATGAATAATTTGTTGTTTTTTTTTTAATGATTCCTTTAATATTTAGTTTTGTTTTTTTTAATCTATTAATAGTAGTAATTTTGTGTTGGATATTTTTAGATTGTTACAATGTTGCGATTTGTACTTTTTGGGTTATGTATGTGTGTGCGTAATTTTTTTCTTTACAAACCTACATTGAAATATTATGAAATATTACTCTGTTAAAAAAGAATTAACAACAATACTTTTTTTTTTTCATATTTTACACTGCGACAGAGGCAAATGTTTGTACGATGATTTAATAACATTTTTTCATTAACTGACACAGTTTTAATCAATACAACTTAGGGATGATATACAGAGAAAATAATTTTTTTAAAAAAATTCATATTTCGGAGCTACAATGCATTTCTATGTGAAAAAAATTTTTATGCGCCCGATTATTTCCATGAACAATCGTTCATTAAAGCAAAACAAAGGGGGTTAAGTTTTTATCGAATATTTCAAAATTGTAAAAATATAACATTACTAACTTCAAGTTCTCTGGACTATTATCGAGAATTTTTTTCTCCCTTTGAAACCGAAAAAGTGTTCTGAATCATCAAGCGAATACTGGCTTTACTATAATAAATAATTAAAAAAAATCCGATATTATGAAGTCCCCCTTCCTATTTTAATGTAAATTGAGATTTCTTAGAACACAGTCGCTCATCTTTGCAGAGACTGAATAAACATATATACTTTACACAAACTAAAATAAGTTCTTTTCACTTATTAAAAATATTATTAAATTTCAAATTTTAAATGTTTCACGAAGATAACTATACCTCTTTTTTAAAAAAAATAACTTGCAAATATCACCAAATTAATAAAGTGAGTACCACTCCTTAAAAAAGATCTTAAGACCTGCGAATAGTTCTTTTTTTTTTAATTTGGTAAACGATACGACAAATATAATTTTATTACAACAAAAACATTTAAGCAAAATAAAATAGAAACTGATTTGAGTATCATAAAATATATAACAAATGAAATAATTAGTTCATCAAAAGAGAGAGCAAAAGGGATAATAGCTTTTTTTGTTGCTTCATATCCCATAAAACAATAGAGACAACAAAATATCGAACGAATTTCTTTTCAAGCGGGGAAAAAAAGTTTTAAAAACGGTAGTTATTCATTCAAATGATTCTATTTCAAATTAACAAAATAATTTTTATGAACAGGATGAATGTAGCTTAAAAAGTTGTTCGAAGTAAATTCGAGAACGATGCAACTATTTTTTTCGAGGTCTTAAAATTTTTAAATCTTCTTTTAATCCAAAAGAAATACCCTTTCTAACGAATCTTCGCATCTCTTCGAGTTAATTTTTGTGTTGGTTAAAATAAAAATACAAACTAGAAGGATTCAATCGTGTCGAATTTCCTTTAATGGGGGACAAGAAATCAAGTCATTTGAAATTGATAGTTTATAAATGTCGCACTTAGAAGCAACATGATACAGGTTGAACGGTTAAACGGAGCATATAGGCTTTTCGTCTTTTAATCTCCGAATCTTCTTAAATTTTTGGTGCTCGGCTTCTCGGCCCGTACTTTTGCACCCACGATTAATTTAAAAAGTAAAATTTATGATGTTAAAAACTAATGATGATTTGTACTTTAAATTAAAAACAACATCATGATGGCTTAAGTCATTTCAGGAAGAGGATGAAATCCATATTTAATAAATAACCCTCTCAATACAAACTGATAATTAAGGCAATTTATTATGAAAACGATTATCATACGTATTATAACTAGATTCACTATGATTTCAGTTCACTAAGCTAATCTTCCAGACATAAATGAAAATAAATTATCCACTTATTCTACACATTTTCAGTATTCATTCTAACGAGTAAGGACTTAATTAAAGTAGAATGACATTTGGATAGTTTGGTTTAGTTTTATTAACGTCGCACTAGAAGCAACAAGAGGGCTATTGGCGACGGACCTCGTAATTTTGAACCACGGTCAAGTGACGAGGACGACACCTGAGCTGGAACCCCCCTCTCTCTTAACATCCACACCACGCCAACGGGATGACTTTGAGCCAGACAGATTTAATGTGCATCAGCCCTGGCTACACGGCGGGTCCTTGGCAGCCAAGGATCGAACCCGCGACTGAACGAAATCCGAAATCCAAAACATTTTATAGGAAATTAAATCAATTATAATAGAAGCAACTGATGGAGAAGCTCTATTTATTTCATCTAAAAAATTATTAAATGAAAGACCCACACGATATTGAATGAATGAAAAACTTGATAAACATAATTTTTAAAGATGTTTAATGTTTTTAAGTTGATTTTTGTGTAGCTTACATAAAACTTCTTTCGAAGTTCAAATGTTAAGTGTATGAGATTTTCCTACTAAGGCTCTTTATACGAGTAATATTACAAAACAGTTTTAAAAAATTTGACAGAACACCATAGGAAACGTTGGTATAGATTAAAAGAAACAAGAAAATTTCATTGAATTCTGAAAAAGGACAAAATTAATACATACGGGAAACCAAAAAAGAGCATACAGTGGATAGTTTTAGATCTAAAGGTAAAAGCATGATTGACAGTTCCTTGAATCTCGTTGCATCAACTTACCAGTCAGATTTGGCTTAAATTTTGAAAAATAAAACAAAAGTGTAAAAGATATTTCTGACTCTATCATGATATTTGAAAAGAAAAATTGATAAAAAAAAAAACAATGAAATTTCTACATGACACAAGAATAATTCGAATTAGATATAAGATAGTTACGACCACTCTAGTTAAAAGCAAGAATAAAAAGAATTCTGAAAAGTATTCTTTCGTCATAAAATAGCTTTCAAAGAACGATTATACACAATCATAGTTATAAGTTTCTAAATGAATTAAAGCTAACACCATTATATTTAAATCAAATTAAAAGGTGTTAATTTGTCCCCAAATATAACATAATAGGTTGGAACTTTATTCAAATTTAGCTCTGAAAAATAGAAAAAAGTTTCTTTCACATTTTTAGCAAATAAACTCAGTATACAAGTAGTGCAATTCCTTGTTCGTTTAAACTGCTAAAAGGAAAATATAAAAGACGAAATAGTTTGTCCTTTTGATATAATATTGATCTGTAAAACAATAGTAATTAATGAACTAAAGAATTAACCGAAAACAAAAGAAATTTATCTTATTCAATCTTCTTACATTACTTAAAGATTTATACAAGCTATAGACTCACAACCTTTCAGAATTACAACAAACTAATCGAAATCAAAAACTTTCAAACATGCTTAAGTAGATGAGAAAAGGAAAAAACAATATGGAATCATTAAATCATTTTTGTTGTACTGTATTTAATCACGTTACAAATAATAAAACAATTCATAAGAATGTAACCTTCTTATGTGAACCCTACTCGAAATACGACCTACTTTCAATCACGTGGAATATGCATCGAAATTGTTGAAGATAACAGTGTATGGAAGATATGGAAAAATTCTTGGATTTACACGAAAAGTGAACTAATTTGTTTTGTCTATTGGTTCCAATATAAAAATTGCTAATCATAAATACAAATAGTATCCGATTTCACTAAAAATGAGGGGGGATCTGAATTTACTATATTTTTAATTACGTTTCATTGTTTATCGCTTAACAACTCTTTCAGCTAATAATGATTCACTAGCAAACGATTATAATTTTTTTTTTTATTTTATTTTTTTCACTAGGTATGATGTTATATAAAGAAAAGAATACAACAGTATGTAAATCAGATCTTTTTGAAACTAAGTTATGCGCAAAGTATCCATAATAACTTATAAAAATACACATCTGACAAAATATTCTAGCTTTTCAGCGAGATATTGACATCCCAAAATGGGATAATAGATGTGTTTTCAATTTCAAGGTTAAAGATTTACTGAAAGACGGGGAGGAAGGGAGTCTTACAAGGTTACCATGGAAATATTTTTTCTACTGTGTTTCTCCCAACTGAGTCATTTTGTAAAGGAAAGCTATGAATTGAATAGGCAGTAAAGTTATGATTAGATGGGTATTTTATTATGAATACATATTATAATGAAACAAAGTAGTAAATATACTCTACACTTTTATATCTACAAAATTTTATGCTGCTAGAGACTACAAAAAAATATGCCCCACAGAAATTTTTGTCTCATATTGATTGAAATCTATCGATAACTAAAGTGAAATGTATTTATTTACCATCTCCAAATGAAAAGGATTGATTCTTTGAAAAATTATTTTTAAACTTATATTTCCAGAAATAAAAGCAAAACATTTAGTAGTAATGCCAGTGTTTTCAGTTAAAGCTAAACATAAAGAATTTTACAGTTCTGAACAATTATGCATTGTAACTTTATTTTCTCTACTCAAAATAATGTTTAAAACTATATATAAAATAATTATTTTTACTAAAACGATTTTTTTATTAGAATGACATTGTTAGTTTCTGTTCTCTTTTCACAAATCAAATACAAAAAATTGTCAACACAATGCAGTAAATTTATATTTTACTCTATTAAAACGTTTATACATTATACACATTGCAAAATGACAAATTCTGACATTTAAAACCATAAGAAAAAATTTGTGTTCATCTGAGGTAGCGAGTTTTAATCAATGGACCAAATCACCAACCCTTTTCTAGATGCACATCCCATTCGTAACCATAGCAACGAGAACAGCCTCTGCGCGATCCGAGATTCGATAAAAGCTCCAAATCTCCCTTAAGCAAACAACCACACACATACATACAGCTACAGAGAATGAAAACTGTACCAAATATTTTTTTAACTAGCCTAAATAATTTTTCACACAAAAAATTCACAGAACAAAACACAATGAATCACAAGAGCACCATCAAACGATTTTCTTCTTCTTTTGCTCCGAACACTTTTCGAACACACATCATGAGCAGAGCAAAATATATCCTTCACATTCAAAATCAAATCGAACGCTAACTTTTAAAACAAGAATAGATTTTGATAGAATGAATACTCACATTGATTAGATGAAAAGTATACTCTGAGAAGTAGCGAGTAGATCTCTGGATTCACGTGGCCGAACAGACGAGATCCGAGTCTCGAGAAATTTTCTTTCTGCCCACAGCTACTCTTCGTATGGATGGGGCCGAGATGCGTCATATCACCATGGTAACGGAGGTGAGCTCAATGCTCGGTTCACTACGAAGTCCAACAAAGGCCGAGATGGCGCTTTTTCGCAATGATTACCTCCACACACACGCACACACACAAATTACTAGTTGCTATTTTAGGAAGGAGCCAGGATGAGATTAAATAGCTTCATTTATTTGAATGTTAAATTGGGATGTTCCTTTTTCTTTTGTCTTTCAAAAGGGAACGGATTCCTTTCATAATAAAGAAAAATTCCAAAAAGAACCTGTAGCAATTTCGATCAACAATTGGCGAGAACATAACATTAGAATTCGGGAAGAGAGAGAAACACTAGAAGGAAAATTTCAATCAGTAATTAAAACTTTACATACTGGAAACAGAAAAATGACTGCTAATTTACCATTATTACTGAAAAAAATAGGCTAAAACAGAAGTATCACTGGTAATAAATGGTTTAAATATTGAATTGAAATGTGTGACAAAAGAGAAAAATTAGAAGTTTGAAAACACCGTTAAATTCTTAACAATAAATACAAAGCCGAAATTAAATCAATTGCTGGTAATCATTCCATCATACACTTAGCAACAATAAGATACTGAACGAGAAAAAATTTATAAAAAGTACAACATGCAAGATTTTGCTTAAAAGAAAAAGAAACCCTGACTGTACTAATTCGAAATAAATACATAAAAATACAATGCATAATTAGGAATATTCCATCGTGTCTAGGGAGGAATAGGAAGTATTAATGAGGAATACTATAAAATATTTAAAAGCTCAGGCATAGCATATTTTATTTCATTCAATTAAATGTTTTGATTAAAAAATATCCCTTTTTTTTAAAAAAAAAAATGCATGCTATTCAATGGTGCCACTACAACAAAATATAACAAATATCACATAAAATAACATTTATCGTTCGACAGATATGTAATAATAAATAAAATAAAAAATATTAAAATAAATCATAATACTTCGATCAATAAGAAAAATTCATTTAAAAGTTTCAAACACTTCTCTCTCTCAGGAACAATTTTTGTTAGTACAAATACAACCATAGATTTTTAGTAAAAACATTGTTTAAAACGATTCCTATCATGGTCATGCTGATTGTTAAAAAATAATAATAAAAACTACCTATTTCCAAAAAATTATAATTCAATTAATGATTTGTAAATACAATAGTTTCTTACCAATAAGGTGCACTCTCTGTACCAGACTTTTTGCCCCTTCAAATAGAAGTGTCCCTTAGTAAGAAGTAAATATATATACTATAGTCAAAGGGACCAGCAGAATAGTCAGTCCCTTAAATAGAGCTGTCCTTTACAAGAAGTACTGTATTTCATTTCTGGTAATTCGTTTCTTTTTTAAACATTAAATCACCGGAAAATTCGGTACAGGATCTCATTCAATCCACTATTTTTATTTTTCATACAGCTTCAAAAGTCATAAAATGAGAAACTTGTCCAAAATTTCCCGAATCCTTAACATTAACACAGGACGCTTGTTCCCACATTACGTAGGGGTATCACAAAGATTTAATTATTACTATCAAATAACCGAGAGATATCTAGATAAAATTTATTCTGCATTTTAGTTTATCCGTATGCACAAAATGTTGTAAATTACAGCTATCCATGTTGATTTGTTTGGTTTCAGGAAGTCGTATTTTAAAGCGTCCAACACTATGGAGAAAATAAAAATTCTATCTGCTAATTTCTACAATGATGGTCTCCGAAAGGATCCATCACTGCCTATATATACATTTACACATTGCTTGGCTTGGACGTCTTATTTTATGAAAGTGTCATTTTTTTTTTTTTTTTTCCCCTTTTGAAAAGAAAAACCTTGATATTTGAAAATTTTAACTATATTGTGACCCAAATTAAACCGACATATTCTCCCCAATTCCTTTTCAACATACCATCCTCATAGACATATGCTCCTTGTTCTGCCTTCTTTGATTGAATATCCCAGGAGGTAGTACCTTTCTCTCTCTTTAAAAATCTATGATTTTTAAGAGTTAGATAGAGCTCATACAGTTGCTTTCTCTCTCTTTCTTTGTTCCCTTTCAAGACGTCAGAGGAAATTAAGCAAGAAAATAATTTCAATGCAATTTGACTTTATTAGTAAAAATCTTATTGCATGAGAAAACCTTTATTCGTAATATAATAACTCTACATATTTGTTCAAAGAACTAAATTACAGATATTTTAAAAGATATTAAATGTAATTTCATTGTAGCATTTTCCCCCAGTTATTGCTAAAAAAAAAACTTTACTAAATACCACTATTAATTTTTAGTTCTTCCCCAAAATCATATCTAAATAAAGATCAGATTTCTGTGTTTCAAAAACATTTGAAGTAGCTTAATATTTAGGTATTTGACAATTACAAATCCAAAGTGAAACATTGGAGTACGATACGAAAGTGATCCCATTATTCTTCCAATTCCATCTTCGAATATATGGAGCAGCTAAAAATCATCACCATGGCAACCATTGCCTATTTCGACAAGATACTGCATCATCACGCCCACGCACGATTATTTTATACATAAGTATCTGCTAATGTTTCTTAATCCTCTTTCGAAGACACGTGTTCTGTTGTAACAGCTGATGGTTGAAAAGCTTCTTACGCGATGGTTTTTGCATCAACAAAATCAAACCCGTCAAAAGGAAACTGAAATAAAAACTTAACTATTCCAACTATACAGTTCGAAGAATTAAAATATAAATTTTTATTACGTTCAGTCAAAATTCTCCGCGAATCTGATTCCACAAAATTACCACGACAGTTAGCTACTCTAAACAAATTCAGATTGAGCGCAACTAAGCAAAAACGATTTAAGTACATTAAAATCAAGTTTGGCCATAATATTTGGAAGTTTCCCCGCCGTTAATTAGACTAATCATTCTTCTAACAGACTACCGAGCCAGTTTTGCCATTCGTGATGCTACTGTCACGCTCACACCACCTCATTCATAGCTTCATAAATAGGAAAATGAGTAATCCGAAGGTGAAAAGCGCAACTATACACTTGTTACTTTTCGAGATTTGCTGTAATCGTCGTCTGACAGCCAAATGTTTGGTAATAATGTGCGTAAGTTTCCGACGCTCCACCGAAATAAATACTGAAAAGCCCACAGAAGACTCGACTAAAAGCGCAGAAAACAAACAGAGAATTTGTACTTTCTGTCCATCTAAGGAACGCAGAATAGTTAAGTACGTATGCAACTACTGCAACAAGACTATTCACGGAGAACTCCATGAGTGCAAACGCTTATTTTTACCACATTTTTAGTTTGTAACTGAAAAATAATACTTCCTATTAAGTTATACTAATTTGCTTAATATAAATAAAAGAAATGTAAAAATATATTTGTCTTTAATTCGTAGTCTACGAGTCGAATTATTAGTTATAAAATAACCCTGATTTAAATTTAGTTATACAGAGTTAAAGAAGCTAGCACATTTTGACACGTCAGTAATTCAACACGCATGACAACAGCAGATTTAAGAATGTGTTCTGCTTATCTTGAATAATTAAGAGAAATGTGAATCTTAAAATTTGATTAAATAAATTTGAAACTACAGTTTTGTTCAGTATAAACATTTTGTTCATAAATAGGTGGATTTTATGCAAGATGTACCAAAAAGTACATGACTCAAAAATGTTTTTTTTTTTAAAGCTTATTGATTAATTACTCAAGCATAACATTAAAGTTTCTAATCTGATTTTTTTTTCCTACCATAAACAGATTCAAAGTTAAAATATGACCTTCGTTGCTTTTAATTTTAAAAGGTGAAGATCATTTTGAAGAAGGAAAGAAAGCATATAAAGAATTATTTCATAAAGGGGGCATAGGGGGTGCAATTTTTCCAGATCTAGATCAAAGGCCTTCTTTTCAAAAATGGCATATGTGATTGAATAAAAAATTTTAATCTGAAAAATTCTACCAACATTTTAATGATAAATCACGACCAACGATTACATATAAATAATATAAACGTCGTGTAACATTATAAAAAATCATTTCTGATATTTGTTACTCAAGATCAATTTTTTCGTCTCTCTCTCTGAGAGAGAGTATTTTTCAACATTATCTATTGCAATGGTTTTCAAATTCACCCTCAGCACCTTATATTCAGTCTTTAGATTATGATTAAAAATCTAATATACTCCACCACTCAATTACTTTTGATGATAACCTACAAAACTGAAATAATACAGCAAAACTATCTTTCCTGAAATTGATGAAAATTAAAAATAATTAGGATCGTGTAAAATAAAATATAACGTTACTTTTGAGAAAGCCGGGAAAATTCCAGGTTACTGTTTTAATATATGTACTTATTTAATATAGGTATTTCGGAGGCCATCTTACAAATGGAAAATTTTGTGTCAATGCATTCTCTTCGTTAACAATTCCTTATTACAGATTGAGATTGCTTCAACAGCAATCATTATATTACTTTTTAACACTCTGTTGTCGCCGATAATGCGACATTTAAAATATGAACTTTAAAAATACACTGCCGCTGTGCTTCAGCGACACGCTTATTTTGCTTACTTAAAAACATTTGCATAAAATGATGCGTGTGTTTATCTCTACAACATCTTCTTAACAGACAGGGAAAAGTCGTGAAACTCGTGAATTTTGAGATAGTTGCCCCGGGAAACCCCGTCTGAACATGGGCGATTGTTCTCAAAAATATCACACTACGAAAAATAACAAAACACAAAATTTTCATTTTTTTTAAACTGATTTTATATTATGTAGCTAAAGGATAATTATTTTGTTTCATTGGAGCAACCCTACTTTTTTATTTTACATATATATACACTTGTAAATAATATAGTAATCGGAGTTGGTGTTTTCTGAGTCAAAAGTCTGGAGTGCAAAGAGTGCATAACTGAGTAAAATAGCTAACATTCTATTTCTAAGTAATAAATACGACATATGGCGAAATAAATCACTTTCTTCCTGTACACTTTACTTCCCTCTTGTAATTACTTAAAACATGAGAAAACTGTAAAGATATTTAAGGTTGATTTTTAAAACACGTTGAATTCAGTATATATGCTTTTATAAATATTTATCAACATCACGAGAGATGGTTGAAAATAAGAATTCACTAAACGATCGAATACATAAATAAATAATTTTAAAAAATGAAACAATACATTATTCAACCTTCATGATATCTGATAAGAATGTTTAGAATCTGTTTTGAACAAATCGAAAACCAAACGATTTTTTAAGTAATATTAAATAATTTATTAATTCTAAGAATACAAAAGTAAGCGAATTCAACAGCAGTAGTCGCGATTAATTACAACAATTTTACAAAATTCAATAAAGTAAAATATTAACTAAAAATTCAATAAATAATTGAAAGGGGGGGGGAATTCATTAGGTATGCAACAATTATATTTTACAAAAGAATCAAACAGAAACGAAATATAATGGAGATTATCAAGGAAATATACACAAATGAAGAGCAATATGTAAAAACGGAATCTAGAATTCACAGAACATTGCTACATGTATAAAAATAGGAATTGATATATTAATTTGAATCACAATTTTAATGAAGATTTTGTGTACTCGGAATTTGACTATTCTAAAGAGCACGAAAAAATATAAGAATATATAACTGAATGAAAATATACTTTACTTTCATTTTATCATAAGAATTTTTTTATTATTGTTTTTGGCCTCTGATAACAAACTTTACAATAACACAACATTTACAACACATAAACAACAAATATGAATCTTACAAAAGTTAACCTTACAAGGATTATCACTAAAGAAAACATAGAAAAAGTATAAATTTCAAATTACTTCACGTTTCTCTTCATAATCAAGAAGAAATTCCTAGAATTTCTTGAACAAGCCAAGAAGTCATAGATTCTGGAAAAAAAAAATTTCAAGTGCCTAAAGTGCTGTGACTGAGAAGCAACACGAGAGCTACTGGTGACGAAACTCGAAATTGTGAACTTTGGACAAGTGACGAGGACGATACTTGAGATAGCACCACTTTCCAAACTTCCGCACCAGGCCAACAGGAGGACTTGTGACCCAACCACATAAAAATTTAGAGAAAACTTCATGTGTGTGAGTGAGTGTGCGTGCGTGCGTGCGTGATTATGCAGTACGCAGATTATGCTAAAATGGCGAAAATTATTTGCTCATCCAGATTGAAGATTTTCCGTCAGAAAAAACTACATCATTCCATTTTGGACTGAGAGAAATGTTTTTTTTTTTTTTTTTTTTTTGTTAAGTCCAATCTTCTTTTCTTATGCTGATATAGAAGAGGCGAATGTGACAGCAACTTTCCATGTCAAATATTAGGACTTTTATTCAAAAATTTTCGAATTGTTCATGTGTAACATGGTAGGTCCAAATTTCTTCTAACTTTATTCACAATTTTTTTTTCTGGCAATCTCAACTTAAAACTTTTTTTCCCCCTGTCGATGCATTAATTTCTCGTCTTTCCAGTTCGTTTTTTCATCCCAATCATTTCAAGTTCTTTTAGAAAATTATAAACAACAGTTTTCAATCTTTTACTTTTTCAAAAAAAAAAAAAAAATTATACGCATTTAATCCTCAACCATAATTTTTCCTTTTTCTAAACTCAGGAAGATGCATTCCTTTTGGCATTGTACAAATATCGTTTACGGAAATGTGGGAAGTGTGATTTTTTTTTTTTTTTTTTTTTTTTTAAAGAAATCAGTCTTTATACTTAAAATTACAATTTTCTACTTTCAAATTTTACAATATTTTTCGATGAAAAAAATAATAATACTTTTTTCCAAATTATTCTGTTTTAAAATTCATAAAAGAAATTTACGGAATATTTATTTTTGGAAAATTTAATTTTATCAATATTTTTACTTAGGAAATATGCATACTTTTCCGTCAAAAAGATTTCTAGAATTGCGAATTTTAGCTTGCCCTCTTACTTTTTACGCACACAATAGTAAGATTCAGAATTGCAGAGTAGAAAGGGACAAGAAGACTATTAAAGCAAATACAAAACAAACTATATCACAAATTTTAAAAAATTTATTTTCTTTCTCCTCGATGTTAGTTAAAGGATGAGAAAGCGTTCATATGCAATAGACAAAACATCAAATGAATTTTATTTCCAAAACATTTGAGATAAAAATAATACATTAACTGCACCTGATTCTTCATTATGAAACTAATTTAGCCAACAGAAAAAGTCAACAAAAAAATTTGAATCAAAAAATTTCATGCATTTTTTTTTTAGTTGATTTATACATAAGCCCATTTAAAAAAATTCAAAATGATGAATAGAAATTAATGTAAACCTCAACTGATCTCTCCCTACCCCGTCCACTAGAAAATATTATTCTTTTCTAAATTCTTCATTGAATAAGTTAGGTTAGGTTTTATTAACGTCGCACTAAAAGCAACACGAGGGCTATTGGCGACGGACCTCGTAATTTTGAACATCGGTCAAGTGACGAGGACAAAATCTGAGCAGGCACACCCCCTCTCCTAACTTCCACACCACACCATTGGAAAGACTTTAGAGACCTCGACAGATTTAACGTGCATCAGCCCCAGCTACACGGCGGGTCTTTTGTGGCATCAAGGCTCGAACCCACGACTCAACAAAAACTGCCGTCCGTGAGTCCGCTACCTTAGTCACTAGGCAACCGCAGCCTCTTCATTAAATAAAGAAAACTTCATATATGGATCAATTCCATATTTTCAATATTGAACTCATAATTCTATTTTTCATATTCAAATAGTAGCAAAAATCTGATTTCTATATAACACATCAATCAATAACTCCCAAGACTAACATTGAAAACAACATTTTTTTTGCAAATTTTTTTTTTATTCATCAACATAACACCTTTTGTTAATCACCTTTTAGGGTGATACAATCGTTCCAACGCTTTTCCAAATCTTTTTTTTTCCCAATTTTTCCCTTTCTTTCTTTTTCGCAACAAATCTTTTTTGTTGCGAGTAAATAGCGATAAACAGCTTTCTGAATCATCGACTCGTTGCTGTTTTTGTTCCATCGAAAGCAATCGCGGCACCCACTTGGAAAAAACCTTTTTCACTTCACTTCAAAAAACCTTTTTCAGTAAATACACTTCCATATGATATCTGTGTCATCTCAGCAATCTCACGGAGCTTCACTTTACGATCTTTCATTATAATTTTTGTCACTTCACTCACATTTTCCGGTGTAACGGCTTCCACAGGTCTACCCGAGCGTTCCGCGTCATTTGTGTCGGTACGACCACGTTTAAACTCGGCAAACCACCGACAAATCGTTGCTTTTGATGGACAAGAGTCCGGGTAACATTTTTCAATCCATTGTTTCGCTTGCACGGTGTTTTTACCCATTAAAAAACAATGTTTTATCAGAACACGAAACTCGGTTTTTTCCATTTTTTAAACAAACGACAAAACGACTTTACTCCAACCTCGATAACTCAGCTGTTTCTGGTCCGATCGACTTAAAATTTTGACACGTTTTAAGCAAAGGTTAGTACTCTAGAAAGACCTGGTTACTGGTTTACTACGAGCGCCATCTCTGGGTTAGTCTCGGGAGTTATTGATTGATGTGTTACTTATATCAATACAACTTCTGAAGTAATAACACCTTCTATTCGAACAAATGTTATTTTATTGTCTCTCAATGTAATCTTGTACCCAAATTCAATTCCTATTAATATTCAATGAGCAACCAAATAAATTATTAAACGCATCACAATATTCTACCACGCTCAACTCCGACGGGGGATCAAATTCTAATTATCCACGCTTCTTATCAGTGGCGGAGCTTGGGGATTAGGAGGTGGGGAGAAAAATTTATAGACAACAAAAAATAACGGGAGGGGGATAGATATACACACACAAAACTTTGAAATTCAGCAACAAAATTGCAAGTATCCGACGCTTTCTGAGTGAATATGGTCCAAGAAGTAACAGAGCGCTAAGTTCTATTAAATTTTGAGATTAATACTAAACAGTATAACTTTCATGAAAGGAACTATATGTTACGCATGTATTGCAATTAAATAGAAGTATTTCAAGAAATCAAACAATGATCCGCGATAATTTCATTTAAAAAAAGTATAGTTTGTTTGAAATAAACACCAAAAAATGATTATTTCTCAATATTCAAACAGTGAGCGAGTTTACTCAAAGCACTATAATTAGATGTTCAAAGCAATATGATTAATTATACTATTGAAAAAAAGTATACAACATAAAATAAATTTCTTAAGAGTCATATATTAAATCACTGTTTTGAAGTTCCGTTAAGTTGTCTGTTTTCGCCTGGCTCAGATTTCTTCACATTCATCCACCTAAGCTACCCTTCCTCAACAGCACTTACTACACCTGTGTGCAAGTCTCCACTAGTTGCTTTATGAAACAGTTCTTTTCAAAGTATTAGTCTAACAACCGCGAAGCGCGGCTGAATTGAAAAAAAAAATTATTATTTTTCCAAAAACAAGAGATCATTGATGGCCATCACCGCCATTGAAAATTTAATTAATAGCATATAAGCAGTACGGCAGTCACGACAACATGAAAGCACAAGACTTCAAATATTATCAATGTTACACAACTCTTCTCCATAAGCCTATCAAAAATTTTAAAAAAAAATTACATTTGTACGAGTAAGGAAAGCCTTCCTTATAAAATTTAGCTACAACATTCCGAACACAAGATAATTAAACTAATAATTAGGATCTAGATTTATTGATAAAAAGAATGTATAACTTAGTATGAAATCAATCCTATATTTTTTTCATCAATATATTCAAATTACCTTATGTTGTGGAAATTCGTTTTACATTTAAATTACAAATTTTAGTAAAAATGATACAAACATCCACTAATAAACAGTTTTTAATTTTATTTACTGCAATTATTTTCTGGTTTTGTTGCTCAATTCTTAGAAACAAATTTCATACACAAGTCAGCAAATTAAATTTTAAAAAAAGTAAAAACTGCATAATTTATGTATTTGAAATGACAAATATTCAAGTCAATTATTTGAGATGATAATCAGAAAAGTCTAATTACCAGGAATAAAAAACAGAATACATAATTTTTAAAAAAATGCAAATTATATTTTATGAGATTTTCAGAAATAGTTTCCTTAATAAATTAACTCAATTACATAATTTCAAACAAAAGGTCAAGTAATTATACTGTGTAATTACTAGTGTTACAAAACCAGTAACTATGCAATATAATCATATTATACATTTAATGTAAATGCAGGATATTGTATACTTTCATAAATTTGTTATATGAGAAATTTTCATATTTTCTTAACAAAAACAAACAATTTTTTAAAAAAATATGAGTATAAATATGCATTCTAAAATTTTACTTTAAAAGATAGCATATAAAGTTAACACGTTTTTTTTCCCCTCATAATTTAAAACACAAAATTAATATTTTATTTTACTCTTGTTTATTTTCATAATATCACGTTCTGTAAACTAAAGGAAGAGGAAACACATTTGAATTCTCAATAAACTTTTCTCAGTAAATGATTTTTCTTATCAATTGAGACTTACAAGTCTATGAAATTAAGAAATATAAAATGAGATTTAAACTAATTACAGATAGTCACATTTCATGTTTGAAGTATTTTTTAAAAATATTTGCAAACAAATTAAAATCACAATCAAACAGATTTTTATAGCAAAACTGACAATGCTAAAAATAAAAATATTAATTTAAAATAATTATATATAATTTTCATAATATAAAAAAAAATGACATTTTATATACCATTAGTGAAGTTTCAAATAGGTTCATTAATGCTTAAGTGCATATATATTTTCAATTCTTCAAATTATTAATAATAATAATATATTTTTAATCAGTAATCCAAACTGTTTTTGTTAGATGGATCATTAATATATGATGCAACAAGATCTTAAAAAATATTTGCATGCAATGAATTATTTTGTATTGTAGTTTAAAAAAATTTCTTTTAAGATAGCTCCTGTTAAGGTAAAAACTATGAAAAAACAAACTAGCAAGTGACACCAGACAGATGCTTCCTAACTGAGATAGAAATAGAAGGCCAAATTAGGTTAATTGTAATCTTATGAGGATATATTTATAGTAACAATGTAAGTACCCAAAAAATTTCAATAAAGCATTTCAAAAAATATACATTGTTCCTACTGAAGTCTTAGTTACTACATGTACAACTTTCAAATACCTTTAATTCCGATCAGTATAAAATAACAAAAGTAGTAAAAATAAGCAAAAGAAAAAAAAGTCAGTTAACACTTTACCTAAGGTGCAAACAAAATGTTGTCACATAAAAAAGTAAACAAAATGTTGTCACATAAAAAGGTTCATGTAAGCCTTTGATTTATTCAAAAAATAACACAAAAATTGACCGATATCCAAGTTAACTTCATAAAAAAACATCAAACTAGATATATTACAACTTACTAAAGTTCTACTTTTTTTTTTGGCAGTAAGATGTTATTTAAATGACAAATACTAAAAAATTAATTAATGGGAGTTAAAAGGACTTCTTGCAAGATTTGAATTCACTTAAAAGGCTGCATTTCATGGACCTGAAAATAGTTGCTGGTTTTCTATCCTTATTTTAAACCTATGTTTCTTAAGTACAAAAAGAGACAGTAACTAAGCCATAATTTGTTAAATTGTGACTAATAGTTTTTTTTTAAAAAAAAATAAAAACTTAAGAACCTATGCATGCAAAAATAAAATTGTAATCATGAATATAAAAGTGTTTGAAAGCCTTGCTAATCTGCGGGACATTTATCAAAGTGTTTTGTTCTAAAATTTAGTTCATAACTTTAAATAACAGCTAAAAACTAATAAAATAGTAGTTTTCCTTCCTTTGATTTTATGTTTGGTAAATATTGTGATAATAGTTTTAAACTATGGCACAACTATTAGCAGAATGTTACAGAAACTAAAAATTAGAAAATTTCTACAGTAATCCTTCACTCCGAAAATCATTACAATTTATGGAAATAAAAATCATTCACACTTACCATTTCAAGTCTATCAGATAAAGTAATATATTTAAAAACAATGCTATATTTTTTTAATCAGAGCGTATTTTAAACTACATATTTTCCAATTCTCCACTTACAATCAATATTGGAACTTAGATTTGAATGCCTAATAAATATGTTACAATTTTAAAAAAACCTAACAACAGAGATTCTTTTCTTTAAATATTCATTTCCCAAGTAAATGTAAACAACTTTTACACACAGTGTCTTTTCTGTTAGGAATTTTAAACTGAATTGCCATTATTATGTAATGCTACATTTTCAAAAATAGAAACTTTTCCTTAGAAAAGAAAGAAAAGGCCTTTCATAAAACACAGTTAAAAAAATTTTGATAGTTTTCTCCTATTAAAGGAAGAAACTCATCAAGATCAAATTACAGAAAATACTTCAGATGAATGCTGCAGAAAGTAATGTATTAAGAGAGCCACAAGAGCTGTCACTGTAGTACAATGAACAAAATTTTAGAAATATATTATTCTAAACACATTTTAACCTGTAATCTAAAGCTAACATTATATGTTTTTATGAAAAATTTGTATTTTTATTTAAAGATATATTTTAATATTGTTATAAATCAACAGCTTTGATACATCTTTTTCTCTCTCCAAATATGGTATATATCGATATTAATTAAGAAAAGATAATTTTTTTTATAAAACAATATTCCTTATCTTCAGCTTCACTTTTTCTTTCTTCTTTTTTAAAAAGTAACATTTCTTTTCATATAAAATATTAAATAAAAAGGGGCCATTTTACACTAACAGGTTTCATGTGGCTAATTCTTATCATTACTACATAGTGTGTACACACATACACATATGTATGTATAAAAATCTATAAGAAGGAATTATCTCACAAATGATTATAAATTTCTATGTTTTTGTTTAAGTCTATGAGAAATTTATCTTTTGACATTGAAATTAAATTGAAACTAATTTTCATGATACAGCACTTATATGTAGTCAAAGAAACTTTTTAACTAAATGCTAAGGGAGCAATTCTTATTATACTGATTTATTTAATGTAATAATCTTGTATAGTTGTAATAATTATACCAATGTTGAAATAACTTTTTTCATAGCCAAACTTAATTCTTTAACATGGAATAAAAATCAATAATAATTGAACAGACAAAATATACCCATTGTAATGATGCAGAAAAACAACTATGTTACGTATAAATATGTATGTTGTGCAGAACATTTAAAATTGTCCCAATCAAAATACAAATAATCTAACTTGCATATTACAATATATCTGATATTTAGGTAGGTAAAATTAATTGATGAAAGGAATATTGTAAGTACAAAGAAACATATGCTACACAACTTAAACAAAAATGCATTTTTGAATATACAATACTAATCAGTTATAACAATCTTAATACTCATGTGTTTGTTTATATATATGATAAAACAATTAAATTATTTTTAAAAAAACACATATGTGTGCATAATGCATTAGAGTCAAATCACCACAGGTAATTACTTCTTTAAATTGACCTAATTTTTACAAAACATGTATTCCATTATACCTAATGAATGATTGACCTCAGTTAATACAACCACATATTAAAATTGTTCTTTACCACTTAGACTATAATGGAACAAATTTACCATCAATTTAATTTCTGAAGTTTGAATAACTGAGATCTAAACCAAAATTAAGAAAGTGCTTTAACGCGTTATTGTAATTTTATAAAAAAAAATAATTACAATGGTTAGTTAATGCTACATTATTGGTTAAATCTTATTTCCCATCATTTATCATGAGACAAAAACTTTTTCAATTAGAAGGACTTGTATGAATTATAGGTATAACTTCTGTAGTTATAGAAAACAAGTACAGTAGCAAAAAGAAGAGGAGGAGGGAGAAAAATTGATTATAAAAGTATTTAAATTTGAATAGAAAATTTTAAGTGTTATGAATCTAAAATTTAAATACTTTGCCATGCATAAATTTTCATACACATTGAGTTATTTATCTAGAATAGAAAAAATTTCCCACTTTTTAATAAGAAAAAAAATCAAGTGAAAATTGAAATCTATGCTTTTTAAAGAAAGAAAGAGGTTGTAGTTAAGTCTGATCTATGTGCAATACATAACCTGCATATGTACAAGAAAGCAGAGCACACACATGAACCAATACAGCAGACTTAAATCCATATTTGATCACCTCTGTATACTGATCACTTTGTATCAGTCTCTCTTGTGTGATTAACTTACATAAGTTCTATAGTTTATATATTTTCTGAATTTTCCAACCAATTGTTCCACAGGCAAGATTATTTGAGGAAAACTCAATTAAAACTTATTGGGCTAAACAAATTCTTGAAAGGTTTTTTGAAATAAATCGCATTTCTTTGCATGGCTTAAAGAGAAAATAGGCTGAAATTATATGAATCATACAAAGTTTGCATGACCTTGAAAATAAACAGGAAAAACACATTAATTCTATGGAGCTAATTATTGATGTGTTTCGATTATATCCAATTACAGTGAAAAAAAAATGGCAGAGGAAAGGGAATCCTTCCAGTATTTATTAAATGCATTCCCAAATGCTAGAAAAATTCATAAAATTGTTTTTTTTTTTTTTTATTTATTATAATTTCATGTTCGGTAAAATTTATCAAGCTGACTAACCAAAAATTAAGTTTTATTTAAGTCACAAACAAATATATGGAAGAAGGTACACAAATATATCAATTTATATTCATTCACTAAAATTTTACTATTATACCTAATCAAAATATATAAATGAATTTTTATCAATAAAACATTCATTTAAAAAATCTTACAGTTCCAATGCTTATTACATTTACTGAAAAAGATATTTATTCATGCATTTTTCTCCCAAACAAAAACATCCATATACCCATATGAATATTTTAAGACCTTTATAGTTTTGCAAAAAAATTTTATACTTACCATAGCAATAGAAATAAACCATAAATGTAACAATTTTTTTTCAGTGATTAACAATTTTTACTAGCTTCAATATTGAAACTATAGTTATGTACATTGTATGTTAATAATATACATAAAAGAGATACCTTAAAGAATAAAACAGAGAAATAAGATAGGTAAAACGTAAGTTACTAATATTTAGAAATAAAATGGGATATAAATTAATAGAAATTAAGAATACAATTTTTAAATTATTAACAAACAGAACACAAAACTAATGATTTTGAATTAAAATATAAAATTATTTTTTATATTTTTTCCACAAAATATTCACTTCTTAATGCACTGTGTTGAACTAAGTTTAGTAAAGATACAATGTTACAAATAAGAACATTTTATACAGTGCTATTGTTCTGTTCATCATTTTGATAAAATAATCCAATTGCAAATACTTTTTTTAAAAAGAAAAAATTACAAAGATATATCATGTATATGATACGTAAAAATCATTAAAAAATTCTATTAAACGTTAAAATTACAAATAGTTAATAAACTATATATTTTAATTCTCACTGATATTTAAAATATATATAGATAAACGTAGAAGCAATATTAAAAAAAAAATTATAAGAAAATTTTAAAACTAATTCGCATCAAAATTCACAATTCGAAACAACAAGCATAGATGAAAAATTCATTAAATAACTTCTTACGGAAGTTTTGTACTAGGTCAAAACACTCAAGGACGTACTATAAATTTACAAAACGAAAATCTCTCATCACATTTTACATTCAACTCAGAAATTAATTCCTACTTGAGGAAGAATAATGATAAAATAATGTGATTATTGCTAACGCAAGCTAACAGATTAAAATAATAATGGTAACTCATACTCACACAGTATAATTGTTTCATCAATAAATAGCACGTTTAATATTAATGTCCTTTTAAGTAATCTTTAACTGATGAAAAGGATGAATATAAATACTTATTATAAAAATATTTTTAACACAAGAAGCATTACAGGCACAAATTTTAATAACGCAACACACTTTTTATGAAAACGTGTTCTAGGACCACGTTCCTCTAACCCTAATTACTAACTAAATTTTAATTAAAAAAGTCAACTTTTTTTAAAAAAATAACATAAATTTACAAACAAAATCATTTGATGAACAGAAATAATCATATATATACTTACAAAACTTTCTTCATGACTTGTAAACAAAAAATTTTGAAAGCCTTTATTTAGCGCGGATAGTTAAAACAATAAAATAAACAGTTAATGTTTATGTAAAAAGTATATATTTACATAGAAACGTGTTTTAATTTCGAATGGTGATATTTTGAAGATGAAATTCGTATCAAAGAAAATGAAGCAACAGATAATAATGTTGTAAAGTTAACATAAACACTTTTCATCTCAGATCACCAAACACGCACCACCCGGAAATTGTTGCCAAACAAAAACGTCATGTCCTGGGTTCTGTTGCCAATTGAAGAATCAGTTAAAAAAATAATTTTAAAAGCCCTTATAAGGCTTACACTACAACAATTATAGAAAATTATAAGCATTGAACTAACACTTCAATTACACAATATATAATTGATTAATATTTGATGTTGATTTAAATACATGAATTTAAAAATATTTTTTGTATTTGAAATAAACATTTCACAATGATGATATTTTGGGCTATCAAATTCAACATTTTGCCTATCAAAATGCCTATCATTAGAATGAATTTCATGACACTAACAATCAAATAGTTAGAATGCTAGTCGTTATGATTCCTTGCTCAATCTCATTTTTTTATATTTGCATGAAATTTATTAAAAAGTTAACCAAGCATATTAAAATGTGTATTAAAAACGTATGATTTATCATGAAATAAAAAAAAGAGTGAAGATGTAGGATGCATGAAATAGATAAAGGGTGAATTTTTTTTCTTTCTTTTTTATCTTATATTCGACTCCGTAAACGGTTCTATCTCCACACACTTATGCTGAGTAGATCTCGAATACTTGAGATTAGTAAGTATCATTTTTTATGTATATTTTTTTTAATAATTGTAAGAAGATTGTATTAATTCATCTATTTTATTTTTTTAAAGAAAATTTATGATCTATTTTATTTTTTTTTATTTAAGAAAAATTAAATTAATTTTGATAATTTTAAAGAATTTTTTTATAAAGACGAGGAGTTAAAAGAAATAAGGAAAGTAAGGAGAAAGATGGATAGAGAAGTTTTTATAGACTATTTAATTGCGTACGCTTTAACATAAACTCGACTCGATTAATGAGGGGGAAGAACTGCTCATGAGAATAAAGTAGATGAGTAGGTTAGGAGAGGGAGGGGGAGCAGTGAGTGATGGGGGTTTGATTACAAACGGGTTTGATAAATTGAAAGTGTTTCAATTGGAATGTTTATAGTAATGGGTGAATGAGGTGGAAGTAATTATTGCAAGTTTGATATGGTAATGGATGGTTTCAATTACAAAGTGAAAATAAAGGCTGGGCTCTAATTAATGGATTAATATGATCGACAAGTTTGAAATAGAAGCGTCTGGATAGATGATTGATGTGGCTACTAATTTGAAGGGTCTTAAGATCCTTATGTATGACAAAATTTCTGATATACCAAGGAGAGATGGTTATTACTCTTAGTAAGTTGTTCCGCAGAATTTGGGTTCCTTTTTAATGTATGTAGGAGCCGCTTGACCTACGTATAATAGAATTGGTCTGATTATTTGTTTGTAGAGTAGAATTTTATTGGGGAGGGTGAGTAAGTGATTATCTATTAGGAGGGATACAGTTATGGATTTTTGTCCAGCTCTTTATCAGGCTTACAGAAAAGTAGTTTAAATTTATCACTCTTCTACTGTCAAGATACCTTCACAAAATCAAACATAGTCAATGAAATGAACATCTTTATTGCTATCTATTGCTTCATCAAGCTGAACTGAAAACATTTTGAGACGCAATTTCCCAAAAAGCTGTACATCTTCTGATGAGTTCTCAGCAATATATTACTTTTCTGGATGAAAAGGGTTGTTTCAGAGTTGAAGAAACGATACCTAGATGGAACTGGGATTTTTCAACAGGGTTTAGCCTCGTGTCATACGACCAAAATGGTCAAAAAATTCATATCTGAGAACCAAATCGAGACATTGGAATGTCTTGGAAACTTTCTTAATATAAACTCAATACAGAATTTCTGGGCTATATACAAGAATCGAGTATTAAATATGGACTGTACAATTATGGAGAAGCTAATAAGTTCTTTAATTCTTGAGTGGTATAAAGACATAAACATTATAAACGATTGTAAAAAAAATGGTGAAATTCATTCCGAACCGTGTCCAAATGTTAATAAAAAAAGTCTTAGGGATCATATTATGTACTAAAAGGTTTTGTTTTTGTATAAATTTTAATAAAATAGCATTTCTTCTTAGTTTCCTCAATTGTTCCGAATTTGTTTCAATTAATTTGCTCAAGGGGGTAGATTCCCATTTTATCGTACGTTTTCAAACGGGTCTTCGCATGGAGTGGTGTAGCATGAGGAATGCTGAGAGGACCCTAAATCCGAATGGCACAGTAGCAGGGAGCTTCCGAGACGGCTAATCATGTCTCAATAACAGGTCATGGTCATTAGATCAGATTAGTGTCGTTGGTACCACATAGGTACTGCAGAATTTCGAAACAATTTGACAAATGAAAGGGGTTCAGAATAAAGTTGTAAGATTTGACCTAAACAAATATGAAGTTTCAAAAATGTAAAGTTAAATAAAATCTTGTGAATATTTTAATCAAAATATGAAAAGGAATTTCGTTGTTTGAATTTCGAAACGGATGCAGTCGGCTGCGTTCTGATGTTATCACCCAACAAATGCAATTCAAATGTCCCTTTTGATTTTTATCTCACTGTCCCTAAGCACAACTCCTAGACTGGAAGATGAACAGACGACATTTAATTTCTTTAGTATTTTTTATTTTTTAAAACAGCGGTGTAGCGTTGATATTTTCATATTATTTATTTTGTTATCCCCCGTACTTAAAGCCAGCCTGTAGAGGGCATTTTTTTTTTTTTTTTTTGTAAAGGGAGAGTATGGGATATCATACAATCCCCTTAGAGCAGATTCAAACTAATCCCGAACGACGCGGAAGTAAACGAGTTGATACTCCAGAAAGTTGTGAATCGCAGGGTGATTGAGTGCTAACTGTAAACTGAACTGATCACAAAGGTAAAGCAACAGGAACTGTGTTGATTGAATAAGCGTTGTTATTGTTATTATAAAGTATGTCTGATCTCACATGAATTTTAAGGGTAAGTAAATAGCTAAGTAAGCTACAGTAAGTTAATAATAAGTGAAAGTATTTAGCTAAGTAAGCTACCTTAAAGAGAAGAAACAAAGTTCTAAAGTAATAATAAGAAGTTATATTGTGAAGAGTGAAAAAAGAATAATTTAGCGAAAAGGTGAAAAATAAGAAGAACCTTAAGTAAATGACTTTTAAAAAACTTTTTTAAACAACCAACTTTTAAAAAAAAGAGAGAAAAACTTTAAGTTAAAATAGTAAGTTTAGTATGTGTGTGTGAAAAAAAAAATAAAAAATTTCTAATAATTTTAAAAATTGATTAACATTTACGTGTACCTAAATTTGTTGGTTGTTGTGAAGTCAAGTTTATTTTTGTCTTATACGATTCGCTGAATATACAGTAATGTTAAGGTAAATGTTTGGTTTGTTTATTTTTCAACTTTTCAATGGCTTTGTGGTTTCATCCACGTAGCATGTTATTTATTCGTGTTAACGTATTAAACTATAAGTAATTTAATTTCTCGAGTGAGTGACGAAATGCATTCAAGATATTATTATTATTTTTTTTATTTCTATAGAGGACAATTATTTAGGGATCGTACCGGGTGGTAGAATTGAACGCTACGCCACTGATCCCAGGTATGACAGAGAAGATGAGCCGCGGCTCTCATCTCCTACGCCATGCATGTAATGATAACACCTCACGGCCTCACTGTACTGAACTACAGAACATCAGGAAGCTTTATCAGCATGTTAATGAATTACAAAGACTCTACAATAAAATAATACCTGAGTGGCCCAAACCTACATCCTACAGACGATGTACCTGAACAACTATAACTTTCTCTCTCACTTATTTTGCTTATTATTCAAATGTCCTCTATGGTTTGCAATATTTGAATTTGTATCATGGATTTCATACAAAGGCATGTCTTTTTAAGTTGAAGTAGACTTAATCTTTTACAAACGCGAGTACATTTTGAAAACGAGTCATTTACGCCAAGGAAAGACATTTTTCCAAGGCATAATGTAGGACCATAAATAATTATGTTGGCATATGTACATAATGCTTGATACTTTTTGATGATGTAAAAATTACTGTATTAAATTTTCTGAAAATATTATAGAAATAATTTTTTTCTTCTTCTATAAAATTTGTTAAAGAGGAGATGACCCCTTTTCAAGATGACCAATTCATTTAAATAAAACTTTTCAAGTTTCTTTTGTACTCTGTTAAGCTAATTGACTTATCATTAGCATTCATCGTTTTTCTGTTTAACAGCAACAATTTATCGAAACGGCTTTTATTTAGCATCAATAGCAATTTAACCCTTTGGGAACATTCTCCTTTCTTTTTCTTTCGTGAGCTTTTTTTCAAACATTCTCAGCATCACTATTAATTCACTAGCGATAGATGATATCTAATTTTATTACTGGTAGCGAACAATTTTAGCAACTTTTCCAAAGAACGACAACCTAATATATGACGCATATGCGTTCTAATGAACGATTTCCACATTTGAATGCTCTCGCACAGATGAGCGATCTCGACATATTTTGAAAAAGTCTGACTTAAAACTTAGAATAACAATGAAAGGAGCAACATCATTCTCAGACATACAAATCATCCCAGATATTTCCCCCCCCCTCCCCATACATATCTAGTGAACTGTAAAAATGAACATCGAATTTTCGGAGGGTAAGATAGATACTAGGGTACATGTGTTGTATCGGATATTGCGCACAGCTCAGCGGGTATTAAAATTCTGTAACTAGCTTTTTCGCAGTTAAAAAAAATTAGTTTTAAAGGGAAATTATTGAATTATTGATATATATTTAAAAGAATATCTGTCAACAAAAAAGAAAATCATGTTAAAATAACATATCTTAAAGTCAAACAATGGGTTTACTTCACTCTATCCAATACACCCATATTTTTTAATTGGTTGATTGTTTAATAAGTGGCACTTAGAATAAAGGGAAAACTACTGATCACGAACTTCATAATTTTGAACCCCAATCAAGTGACGAGGATGAGCACTGAGATGGCACCTCCCTCTCTAAATCTCCACACCACCCCAAGAGGAGGACTTAGAGACTCGTCAGATTTAACGTAGATAAACCATGCTTCACGGCGGATCTTTAGTGGCATGAGGACTCAAACGCATGACTCGGCGAAAAGTACGCCGGTTCCGAGTTCAGAATTAGGATCATTTAGCTGCAACCATTCAGTGCACCGATAAGATGATGTAGATTAAAGTATTGGGTGCCCATTGGCGATTGCGACGAAAACATGGCAACTTAGAAGATAGTCGCCAAAGTGACGAAACGTAAGACGTGACGTCAGTATGATGTCAAAAGAAAACAATAAATGTAAATGAAACCGATTCTGAAGAAAGAAATGGCAAATTGAAGCACAATGAAATAAGAACGTTAAGATTATAGAAATTTTATGGAACAATTTACACTATTTAATCATAAATAATTACAAATTATAATTATTTTCATGCATAGTTTAAAATAAAAATTATTTATAATGATTTATAATTATAAATGATTGTAATTCTAAATACCATTTTTTATAAATTACAATTATAAATAACTATAATTATTTATAATTGTAAATAACAATTATTTGTAATTTTGAATAACTATTATTATAAATAAATATTATTAAAACTATAAATAATATTTATAATTTATTATCATATTTAATCGTAAATAATTATGTTAACTTTTGGATTTCTAGGTCCTACATTCCATAATTTTCAAAATGAAAGAAAATTTCACTTATTTGTCTTCCCGGGTTCTTAGAAAATTCTAAAAAGAAATGGATGTAATCCAAAAAAAGACTTTATTCCAAGAAATGACGGGAGAACATCGTAATTTAATCAATTGAGTTTAATTCTTCAAGAGTGGCATATTTATGCAATCATAATGTATGAAGTATATACAAAGTAGTACATACAATTTTTAAATTACAAAGTGCTCGCTTACAATACTCAAGATTCCTATTTTTAACTCATAATTAATGCCTCGCTTTTATCTATAGCCGAAAAGGTTTCTACTACTACTAAAATTAGACGGCAATCGAGCGCCAGCGAGATTGCCGCTTCTGCTCAGTGTATCATATGGTAAAAATTTAACAAGAACAATTAGAGATTTAAGAATTTGAATTTTTTTTTAAAAAAAAAACGGGGGGGGGTAAGTAAATTAGAAATTAAGATAGTTGAGTCTAAGCTATGGGGGCTTAGTATAAATGTTTACAGTAAATCTGCAACCATTTCCACAACCTCCACAGGTGTGTGAGTGAGGGGGATAAGTGATGCTTTATCGGCAATCAGCGAACTTTTGTCAGCAAAGATTTAGCACTTATTGATAAAATGAATATACGGCGGTTTGAGAGGTTGAGACCATTTCGTAGTTTTGTAGGCGAAATTTTGATTTAGGTTTACTTCTGTAAATATTGTTTGTGCTCTGATCAAGGGATTTTGGTGATTTTCAATAGTTAGAAAGATATTTCGAGAAAGTTTAGGGATGAAATTCTCAATTTTTTCTATTTTCAGCTCATTGAGGGTGACAGAGTTCCTGATGTACCATGGAGCGTTTGTCATAATTCGAAGAATTTTGTTTTGTAGGGTTTGAATATGTTTCAGATGGGTCGGGACAGCAGCCCCTCAGACTGGGGAGGCGTAGGTGATAACTGGGCGCAAAATCTGCTTGTAGAGTAAAACTTTGTTTTTGAGAGAAAGTGATGAATGTCGTCCAATTAAAGAGATGCAGAGATGTATTTTATTCCAGAATTTATCTTTTAGATGTTTAATATGTTTGGAGTAAGTTAATTTTTGATCAAGGTGCAGACCCAGATATTTAACCACCAATACCCAACTGAGTTCTTCGTCGAAGAAATTAAAGTTGTGTGGGTTTTTTTGTCTGCCTTTGTGAAACAGTGTTGCCTGTGATTTTTCGACACTTATTGCTATTCTCCAATGAGTAAGCCATTCCTCGAGGGTGTGTAGGTAATTTTACATAGTTTTTAGTGTTAGTTTTTGATGTTGTAGCCCTGGGCTAACACCGCAGAATCATCTGCAAAAAGGCATGTAGTAACACTGGGGTGGTGTGCAAAGTCATGCGTGTACAAATTGTACAAATGAGGCGAGAGGACCCCTCCTAGCGGGGTGCCCGCATGAATCCTGCCCATGGTAGAGTGCTGCTTGTTAACCCTGACATTGAAAGTTCTATTTTTCAAAAAGTGGTAGATGATTTTGATAATGTAGTTTGGAAAATTTGGCTTGATTAATTTAAAAATAAGTCCGTCATGCCACATTTTATCAAAGGTTCTTCTAACATCTAAAAAGACCCCGATGGTATGACGTTTTAGGACGAACCCTTCGTTGATGATGTTGGAGACCCTTATGAGTTGATCTGTTGTTGAGTTACCCTCCCTAAAACCGCATTGCTCTGGGGGAAGACAGTTTGTGACTGAAATGTGGTTTTTAATCCTGATTAGTATAATTCTTTCAAAGACTTTAGCAGTGTTGCAGAGCAGACTAATTGGTCTGTAACTCTGTGGGAATTTATGATTTTGCTGAAGTTTGGGGAGCATTTTTACCAGCAAGTTTTTCCAGCAACTGGGAGAGTAGTTATGAATTAAGCAGGTGTTAAAAATCTTGGTGGGTGGGTAAGAGCATTGAGAGGTAGGAGTTTTAGTGCGTAGTTTGGAATGTTGCCCAGTCCTGAAGCCTTTTTATTTGGAAGTTTTTTAATGATATTGCTAATTTCGTTTGGATTGGTGAGAGATGGAGGGGAGTCTAGATTTTGGTTGTTAAGGAACTTCTTCACAATGTTTTCTACTCGTTCGATAGTTTCAACATCGTATGGATCACTATTTTCTGTGAAGGTGTCCTTGAGGATGTATTTGAAGACTTCTGCCTTCTCGTTGTCAGTGTATACAATTCCTTGATGACCATGAAAAGGAGGACTTTCAATTGATCTTCTTCATAATTTTCTTTGCATGTTGTACAGAGAGTTGTCCTCAGGGTTTAAATTCTTAAGTAGGTGTTGCTCCAAGATTTATTTTTGTGGTTATTGATTAGCTCCTTGATTTGTCTTTGAAAGGCGTTCATTTCCCTTTTGTAGATTGGATCTCTTGTTGATTGCTATCTTGAGCGAAATCTATTTTTAATTTTGATAAGCTCTCTGATGTTTGGAGGCAGCCTGAGATGAGGAGTAGAAATAGTTTTTGTAACACTTGTGCAGCTTTGATTGCTTGAGTGACTTTGATATTAAAATTTTTGATGGCTTCTTCGATATTTTTGCATCAATTTTGGGACTACCTTCTATATTCCTAAAAATGTCTTCTAGGAATTTAATCCAATTAATACTTTTCATGGTTCTGAGAATGGGGGGAGGGAGTTGTTGAGGAGAAGATCAATGATTACCGGGTTATGGTCACTGCTAAGTTCTTTAATGGAATCAATATTATCAAGTACAAGATTTATTGCGAATGCAATATCAAGAACTGAATTATTTGGATTATTGGTTGCAAAATGGGTCGGAGCAATGGGTGCAAATATTTCTATGTAATTATTCAGTGCCCAATCGTAGAGGATTTTACCGTTTCTGTTGGACGGTCCCACGTTCCAACTAGGGTGTTTGGCGTTGAAGTCCCCGAAGAGAATGGCTTTGTTATTGTTTAGGAAAAAAGTGTCGAGCTCCATGGTTCTAATAGCGCCGTGTGGAGGTCTGTAGATGCATGCAACGGAGATAGTGCTATTGTCGTTAAGACGCAAATTGATGGTAGTGTTTTCGAGAGTGTTGGTGGTGTTATCACAAGTATAAGGATTTATGGAATTTTTAATGAATATGGCTGTTCCACCACCCCGATGTGTTAATCTGTCATTTCTATGGCATGTGTAATTAGTTATTTTAATGTTGTCAGAAGTTTAATGTTGAGTTTCTTGTATCCCGATAATATCGGGATCGTGCTCAGCAACCTAATTTTTAAGCTCGTCGAGTTTCCCTTTAACTCCGTTAGCGTTCCAGCTAAAAATTCTCAGACTTCTTATGTTACTGTTGTGTTTACCCATTAAATGTAGGTTGTATTTGGCTCTGAAGAATTCGGAACATACTGCTCATCCGTGCCATCATTTGGGACATTTGAAGCATTATGGCCGACTGGTTTTGGGAGTTTGTGTTTCCCGGGTTTTGAATTGTTTGTTTATTGTTTTGGGTTGCTTGTAATTTTTTCCTCTCTTCCCAGACATTTTTGACTGGTTTTGGTTTGTAATTTTGAGGGTTATTTGGGCAACCGGAATAGTTAGTTTGCAGGATGTGGCCCTTCGCAGAGCGCACATTTGGGTGGAGTTTTGGAAGATTTTGGCAGTCTTTGGTTAGATGTTTTTCACCACATTTTAGGCATTTAGGTTCTCTATTACAGAAACTACTGTGGTGATAGAACTGATGGCACCTGTAGCACTGAGGTGGCATAGTATTTTTTTTTCAGGGATTCAATTTTGACTCTGAAGTAACCTATATGCTCGATATTGTAAATGTCTTGGTTTACTGGCTTTTTATTAAGTACGACTAGGAAGAGAGGCATGTTTGTGTTTGTGCGTCGACTTTTCAGCAGGCTGATGTGTTCTTGAATGGGTCCCTGGTTTTTTGTTTCTTCAATTATTTCTTCTTGTTATAGTCAATTAGCAGACCTTTAATTATGGCTTTCAGTTGTTTCTGGTTCTGCACTTCAAATGTATGTGATTTTAGTTTTTTAACGGAGATGAATTTTTTTATTTTTCGGTGTGCGTCGATTGATTCGGGAAAAACTTTAAGTTTTCCGTTTGTCATTCTGGCCTGTATTTTCGCGCCGACAATAGCACTAATCTCGTCCAAAAGGGCTGGCGTGTTTGGTGATTCGTCAACCATTATTGGTGGAACTCTTTTTTTTTTCCCCGACAAGTGTTGGTTCGTCAGTTTCTTCACGGTTTTCATTAGTTGGGGAAATAACCTTTTCATTTTGAATTTCGGGAAATTCTTCAATTTCTAATGTTTCAGTTTTTTCCTCAACTTCTAAGGCTGAAAATTTATTTGTAAATTCGACAAGAGTTTGTAAAGCGAATTTATCATCTGTTTTACTCTTTTTTTTTCCCTGCGTTTTTTGAGGGGAGATTTTTGTTCTTTTAATTTTATTAATTTTAGCAGTGGCTGTTTTTTGAATTTCAGAATTTGTTTTACCAATTTTTCGAGTGCAACAAGGCGCTCTTTTAGAATTTGTACTTCGTCCTCTTTGGATTTAATATGCAGTTGCATATCTCTAAAACTGATTTTGTTAAGCTTTTTAGAGCATTTTAGGGCCAATCCTATAATCAGAGCTTTTTTAATTAAATAGTCCGAATTTTTTATATTAACTTCACAAATTTCAGAAAGATTCGCTCATATTAGAGCATTCGTCATATTGCATTACATTATTAATAGCAATGTAAATTTCGCTGACATTAAATTCGCTAATGCGCTATAAAACGTCACTTACCTCCTTTTCTTTGGAGTTCATTTCTTCGTCAGAATAGTCTGGTTCCATGCTGGTATCCAAATTAGTTGTAAAATCCAAGGTAATCCAAATTTGATATCTTTACGCACATACAAGCATGCTCAAGCACAAGTAGAGATTACTCTACTTAAAAAAATAAATAAACGTTTAAACCCAATAAAAAAGGGTTTTGTGGTTGGTAATAACCACTGTGGAATATACTGCAGCAAAGTTTCTTTGGTAAATCCACTGGTAATCCGCAAAATGTCGAAGGAGAGCGATTCGAAAAAAATGTTCATTCGAGCGTCGCCGCCGATGTTGAAAAATATAGCTGCTGCTTAGTGTCAGCCCGCGGCCGGAGAAAGAGCACTCGTCGTAGAATATACGAAGAACAGTTGTTCTTTCCGAATTCTTTAAGAATGCAGCATAAGAAAGTATCACGATTAACGTATCGAAAAAGTATCAAAAGAGCAACGACCTCGCCCTTTCCGTAAAAATAATGCTGTAATTATCTCCTTTTTTTTTTTTTTTTCTTCTGTGGAGTTATTTTCCAATGATTTTAGATTTATTCGTATATTTTGACAACTTTCAACCATATTCCAAGTTTCAAATTCGCCATTTTTGAAAAGGTTTCAATCCAATTCTGTTCTAGGATATGACGGGAATTTTTATCCTGACACCACCACCGCGGCACGTGCGCAAAAGGATTATATGTTCTAACGATGAGTCGGGAGTTTCAACATCAATTGTAATTTTATTTATATATACAATTATGTTAAGTATTTATAACTATTCATTATAGCTAGAAAAAATATTTTAATTATTTAAATTTGTAGTTATATATAATATAAAGAATAAAATAATTGGAATTTGTTTTAAAAATATAAAGAAAAGAAATAGAAGACAACATATTTTGTCGTTATGCAGCACTATATAATGTATACAAAAAAAAATCTTACTTTTTAAAAATAGTTCTACGTAGGTGGATAAATTCACTCATTCATTGAAAGCCAAGCAATCAATATTTTTTTAAAATTAAATCTTTATCCATACATCATGATAAAACAGGTATTTCACCCTTCCACTCCAAATCACACACGCTCACACAAAAAAACGTAATTCATATTTTTCAGACAACTTAACAGAACAGCTAAGGAATCCCTCCTAGGAATTAATAAGAAATTATTTGAACAAAAAATTGCTAAAAAGCAAAAAGAACTGTAACGTTTTTATAAAATGCATTCTTCTGTTTTTCAAAAATCGCCTGCTACTTTTAAAGAATAGCAATCAAGGAAGAAAACACTTGGCTATGTGGAAGTTTCTCAAAAGAGTCACCAAAAACTATTTCTCCAGATTGAAATCGTTATCACATCAAAGATTCGCCTGTCGCAAAGGGACACCTGATATTTCACTTTAATTTTGATGGAAAAAATATATAGTTGAATTTTCTAAATTCCATTTTTTTTCTTTTGGAATTAGCATCTCATTAGAATAACACCAGATGAATTAGTGACAGACGTAATTCTTACGTTGCGGGACGAGAATGATTCTTAAGATCGTACCTCCCTCTCTTATATTCCACACCAAACTAACGTTACTTTTTAACGTAGCTTTTAGAAGCAACACGAGGACTGGAGGAACTTTGGTACTCAGTTCCTTTTATCGGATAGCAAACCTCAACGTTCCATACGATGGGTCTGTAGAGAAATTCAAATACATGAACCCGCGACTGAATTTGAAAGTCACCAAATACCAGCTATCCAACACTTCCAAAAATTTTCATGCCTTTTGTTGAATAACACTTCAGCTCGTAAAATCTTCTTACGCCATACGGAATATCTATGAGAAATTGTAATACGAACTCCTGAAAAACGTTCTATATTTTTTTTTCAACTTAAACACAAGGCCCAGACAAATAATTTGTATAAATTATTCCTGTCCAAACTAAAGTTTAGTCATCAATGCCTTTTCAGAGGCGTTTTTTGCAAGTTTACATTTTCCCATACATATGCTCTTTTTATGTTTCATTTTGTATATATCTAGGCAAACATACATAGATATATCTTATACACTGCGGGTCATTAAAATTGCAACAACAGGGTCGAATGATCTGAATCACATGAAAAGAAGAAGAGGTTAAGATATGAAAATATTTAGCATTTCAGCGCATTTAGATGACTCAGGAGGGAGAAACGGCATCTGAAGCACTGCATAAAAGAAAAGTTGTGTTGTAGATTTCTCATTCGGAAAGAGCTTTGTAAGGTCGGAATTTGCTCAAAATATCGTGTTATGCTTCGAATAAGATAGAGAAATGCTTACCAGCAAGTGCCGGAATTCGATAGAGGCAGGATCGTTGCCTATAGAGAACGATCATTGCCATGCGAATATGGAATCAATGGGTTGCTGAGGGTCATACTGAACGGCATGCAGGATCTCTACACCATCCCGTGACTAACGCCCGAAAGGATAGACATAGTGAGGTCGGTCCTGCAAAACCGTACAATCACATCATGGACCATTAGTCAGGAAATGGACATGTTTGCAGCACGCCCAGTATCCGTTTGTACGGTGTGACGACGTTTGCAGCAGCGTGGACTGCCAATACGACAATCATTACTTCAGCTTCCCTTGATATTACAGCATAGAGAGAGACGGCGACTCTGGTGCGCCGAATGAAACAATTGGATAAAGGGGTGGCATAATGTCGTCTGTGTCTGGAGGCTCCGAGGAAACCGCTCGTCGCCTGCTTGTATTCGATATCGGCATAGAGGCCCTACACCTAGTATGATGGCTTAGGCAGTTATTGAGTACATGGCACTCACATCTCTAGTTCGGATCGACGGTAATTTGAACGCAGATCGGTACATTTCTGACATCTTACGTCCTGTAGTTGTGCCCTATCTTCGAGGCCTGCGAAATGCCATCTTCCAATAAGATAATGCAAGACCATATGTTGCACTTCGTGTTTTGACCTTTCTCGAAGTACAGGGTATTCGATTGTTGCTCTAGCCTGTACGGTCTCCAGATGTGTCACCCATTGAAAACATCTGGCCATGGGTTGCTAAGAGACTGGCCCGCCACCCCTCTTAACTTGGCCACGAAATGCCAACCCGTATGCAGTCTGTGGCAACCTTTTACTGTTACCTTCCCGCTGGGACGAAAGGATTTGAGAAGTCTAATAATTGAAACGTGTTTAATAAATGTTTTTGTTAATTTAAGAATCACTTTTTACTTATTAATCTACGCAACTTCAAAACAGAAAATAAATCTGAAAGAAAAATTGTTATTAGCCACCCAAGGGGCTATTGTTTTAGTTGGATCAATTTTGGCGTACTAGATCACTTTTCAATTTTTTATCGTTTGCTTCAATTATTTACATTTAGCTCAAAAATATTCAATTTAATAATTTATCGTTCGCTTTAATTTGAATTAAGTGTATCTGATTTTATATTCAATTTAATAATTTATCGTTTCCTTTAATTTTAATGTCGGAAAAGTTTACTTTTGTCCATTATATTTATAATTGAGTAATATAACAATAATTATAAAAAAAAGCACACTTTGGGTGGCTAAATCTTTGCAAAACTTTGCATAGAGCTTTCGATTGGCTTAAAAAAAACTACTTTCTCTCTCTCTTACACTTAAACTTATTTAAATTTATTTATCTTTATGGACAGTAATAAATTCATATTTGCTTTATAAATCTCTTCATCATCCACCACAATGATTGTAGACAAGCGTTTGAAACGGCGCCACCTTCTCTCCACACCATATGACAGGTCTGAGGTTCAGTTGGTGTTGCATTATTCCATACGATTTCTTTTGTGGAAACAGTATTCAAATTCACGACCTGACGATATAAAATTCAAAGGTATTTAGCATTGGTCTAGTATTTTTATGAATTTCCCTTCAAATATTACTGGATACTGACTGGAATACCCGTTCTTGGTGTTGTTTAGTACATTTTAAAAATAAAATTTTGACGAATATCTTATTGGAAATAAAGATAGACCTTATGATCATGTGTGTGTGATGTAATATAAGCAAGAGTTATGCGTAGCGGACCGGTAATTATTCTTAACAGAGGGGAAAAAGGCTCGCTGAAGGTGAAATTTAAAAAAAAAATCGCTATGAAACCCACTTATTGATATTTTCTCTGTGCTTTTTTAAACTGTTAAAATTCCTATCATTTTTAGGGAATTCTATAAGGGGCGCTGGTTTGTATCAAGAAACAATAAATAAGTTTTTTTAAAATTAGATTTGACTGGAATAAAAGCTTGTATGGTTTCATGTTATTTTTTATCGATTTAATAAAAAAAAACTTATTGAAAACTCTTTAAAAAGTATATTTTTTTAGAAGAAAAAGTATGGGAAAAGTTCTTGCCGCTGGCTCGACAACACGAAAAAATGGTACAAAAGGTGGAGGGGATCAAAAAATAAATTTGAATAACAATAATAATAATTTTTAATATGAGTATGCTTATGGCTT
>BMAW01051037.1:1240524-1263782 GCA_019974015.1 Nephila pilipes | reverse complement strand
TTATGGCTTCTTCCAGAACATCAAGGAAGCATCCTAATAATTGGAATATGTTCAAGGTGTAGATTTGTATAAAGGATAAACAGATTTTTAAATTTATAAATTAAGTGACGCATTTAACATGATAAATTAATGTTTAGATCTGAAAGTTGTGACGGCATTCTGGTACCCGTCTCGTATGTCATCTGTCATCTTAAAGTGAATCACAAGATCAAAGTTTCAACTTAAATTCAAGCACAGACTAGTTAACTAAAATATATAGTGAGTTATATTCAAAATATCTTTATTTACTCCTCAAATAGCAGGTAATTTAAGAGAGACTTCCTATTAGTCCAGAACTAAAACTACTATAATATATCAAAGAATACAGAAATAAGATTGTGAGTTCCTCCTGCAGTTGCTCTGACTGCGTCTAGTCCCAATCAAATCCACTATACTCGCCAAAATACTTCCACGCACACATCACATTACTCCAATACTCTTCTTATTACCGTAACCATAATTCTATTCTTATCTCTTGCCTTTCCTTCTCCCATTTTTTTTTTTTTTTCATTCTCACTACACATCAATTTAAATGTGAATTTTGATCTGCGCATGTGTACTTCGTTCTTTATAAATATCTGGACGCCACTTGTATTGTTTGAATCAAGTGGCGTCCAAGAAAAGTTTATAAGGACAGTTGAAGGGAAATACCCCTACTATCGTTACAAAGTTTACTAATAGATTTACAGGAAACATGAACTTAACTTATTCATAACTCCGATAACATCGATAACTTATTCATAACTCCTTGTTTCTTTGTAAAATCGTTACATGAGGTATTGTTCTTTAATAGGCAAGCATAAAATATTCGGCTCACAAGGAATATAAGAAATTTTAAGAATACTATTTACTGTATAGTTAAGAGAGATAATATTTCATGAGATTTAAGAACCTTCATAATTCTCATTCTGATTTCAAAATATGTATTGCTGTAACCTCTCTTAATTCGATGGTTCGATACATTTTATAATCCAGCACCGATAGAGCAGTTCGTTTTGATTTTTTTTTCTTATGGATTTGTTGACTTTGACCGCCAGGTGACGACACAATACTATTCGCATTTTCACCAAGTGCTTATCGTTACGAGTACTGTCAATTTTCATTTCAATTCAGTTTTTCTTGTTTTCTAGAGGATCACACATGCTTACACAATATTACAACTGTTTCTGTACTCCATAGTAATATGCTCTCGTAGCTCACCAGGTGTTCTTCAGTGGGCCGCGGTAGCCTAGTGGTCAAAGTCGTGGACTAGCGGCTGGCGGTTATCGTTCAGTCGCGGGTTCGATCCTTGGCCGCCAAAGACCCGCCGTGTAGCCGGGGCTGATGCACGTTAAATCTGTTCGGGGTCCAAAGTCCTCCCGAGGCGTGGTGTGGATGTTAGGAGAGGGGGGTGCCAGCTCAGGTGTCGTCCTCGTCACTTGACCGTGGTTCAAAATTACGAGGTCCGTCGCCAATAGCCCTCGTGTTGCTTCTAGTGCGACGTTAATTAAAACTAAAAAAAAAAAAAAGGTGTTCTTCAAATGCTAATAAAACTGATAAGCATAAGCAGGTGGCTAGTGAAGGCTCTTAATAATTCGTTTTAACTCTCATTGTGTTGTATAAATTGTTACTTTAAGCTAGTTTTTTTTTAAAAAAAAAATCAATTAAGAATATTTAATAATCAGGGACGATTTAGGGCAAGAGCCAACTGGCACAGGCCTCGGCCTGAAGGGAGGAGCTCGTCTCGTTCTCGACCTGGCCTCAGTAAGATAATGATCCGAATAATTTTAACTGTCAAATGTTATTCCCGGACATATTCAAAGAAAAACTAGGAATTTCGAACTATATACCAACTGACAACAGTTCCAAAAATGCATTATATCATCTCCGTCGTTCGTTTCTAGGACTACCATCATAACGCATTTAATAGAAAGGCGGCAATTCGTCGAGTAGTGTGTTTGCAAGATTGTGAGTCATGCACATTTATTGGTTACGGGTTACTGTTTGTACGAGTATTTGACAACGTATGCCTTATACTTAAAACCTGTAGATGAGAACAAAATTGTAGGTACTTATTTTAAACCACTACAACTACTTCAAAGTTTATTTTAATTATTCCAGGTTCAGGATAAGTCAGAATGAAATGTTTTGAAAGTGAAGCTGCGAAATGAAAGAAAAGCAGGAATCCATTGATACATTACCAAAAAACGCACCTAATTTTTCATTAAAACAATTTTTTTTATCTAGATCTACCTCTACCATTTCTTCTAGTATGAGTGAGTGTATGAAAAGGTTATTGGCGCAAGAGCCAGATGTGATTATGCTGCCCCAAACAAGATTAAACTGTGGTCTGGACGTAAAAAAAAAAAGACAAAAATTGGTTGATAAGAAAGAGGGTCGAAAATAGAGAAGGATCGCTAGGGTATTTCTGCTAGCATATCAAATAATACATTTGAAGTTGAAGCACAGGCAGAAACCGACTATTTAAGTGTTCATGGAACTATAAGACTTGCTTAAATAAGTACAAAAACTACTGAGGTTATGGACATTTTCAATATTTTTATTAAAAGTACGGATCCAGGACTGTGGTCTTTATATATCTACAAGAATTTACTGTCGTACAGGGTTGAGGAAGGTCCGTCAGTTTATTCCCACAAATATGATTTTGAAAAATCAGCAAGATTATACAACGAACAAAATGCTAAAACTAAAACAAGATACCTTTCTACAATGTTGCTCAAGAGTTACGTATTACCAAAATTTGTGAGGATTTCATAGAAGTCACGGCGCCAAAAGTCTTAGCAACCATCATCACTGCTAAATATTATTTAAAAGTCGTCAAAGCTAAGTATTAGTCTGTTTTTGTTGGTTTTACACAAAATGTAACTCATATATGCCGACCAACTAACATTTATCTTACGATATGTACAAAATGGTGCACCAATCGAGAGATTTTTGCAGTTTATTCATATATATGGACATACTGCAGAGTATTTCACGGATGTTTCATTTTTGGAAAATATCAACATTTCACTCAGTGATTGTAGAGATCCGTCAAACGACAATGCCTCAAATATAAAAGGGAAATAAAATTGAAATATAAATTGCAAAGATCGATTTCAATGGGAGAAAACAATACGCTGTATACGTACCACGTGCAGAACATTATTTGAATTTAATTGACGTTCAAGCAGTAGAATGTAATTGTAATTTGACAATTTATCTTGATTTACTAAAATCTCTACAATTTTTTTTCTCATCGTCGGGGTACACTGACTTTAAACTTGAATTCTGATAAGAAATGAAACTATATTGAAAAGCTTATCAAACACACGTTAGTTTGCACGCTCAGATGCTAATTAAAGCTTTACGCTCCGAATATACAGAAATTATCATGAGCCTTGATTGTTTTAATTAATGAAGAATTCAGGCAGTGGATATTTGACTTTCTATAAAAAAAAACTTGGGAAAAACAAGATGGAAGAATTTGAAATTACTCTTTTGACTATCCTTTGGATTGACATTGCAACTCGTACTGACTAAGTGAATTTATTCGTGCAGAGAAAAAAATATGGATTTGTCGAAAACTATGAAATTGTTACACTCTATAATGAAGTATATAAAAACCAAAAGCAACTCCTTTGACTTTTATGAGTCAAAAATCAAGAAAATTTCCTTTACAAAGGAGTATCAAAGTATTCACAAGCGTGTAAGAAACGCAGTACTAGGGTAACTTACTTTGAAGGGAAAAAAAAAAAGATACTGACGTAATTTTTGAAGGCAGCCACGGCCAGAAATTTAAAGTAGAAACCTTTATACCAATAATAGAGTCTCTAATTTGCAACATACAAACGCGCAGTAAAAAAATATGAGGAGGTATTTGAACTTGGTTTAATTTGGACGAGATCGAAATTAAAATATCACGCGAGAAAATATCGAAATTTCTCGCATATTTATGGGGAGGAACTGAATTTGGAATGTCAATATTTTAAGTCAATATCTGATCATCGATGGCGAAAAACTAAAAAAGTAAAGAGAAGAAATGGGAAAAAAAAAAAGGAAGATTCATGTATAAATATAATTCTATAAATAGAGATGAAGACTAACTGTTGTTAGATGGGGGGACTGGGATGAACACACTCTATACAAACACATACAATAAAAGACTATTCACAGTGCTCCCAAGTATTGATAGTAATGAGAATTTTCTTGTGATGATGATTACTAACGCTAGTGGTGAGTGTTTATTTTCAAAATTCAAATTGGTCAAAAATGAATTGAGAAATTGTATCACTCAATCACATTTGAAAAATTTAAACTTGATGAGTATTGAAAAAGAAAAATTATTAATAGTTGATTTTGAAGACATAAATACTGATATTGTGAATTTAAAACGTAGGAAACAAATTTTATAATAAAACTTTATTTTATTATGGATTGATTTTATTTAACTTTACATGTATGTACACCAAATTCGATAAAAGGATCGCAGGTGAAGCCTACTTCGCATAGGGGCCCAGGGCCTCAAGAAGTACTGTCGATTATACTAATATTTAATGTTTGAATTTCATTTTGTCATCACTGGAATGATGAAATACTTTGTCAGATGTTAATATCATCTACATAGATTCAGAATGTGACTAAACACATTAAATACATGTTTTATTCATTTACATTTTTTTAATCACACAAGAGAGATTTATCATTGGTATCCCTATTAAAACTATACTAATCCTCTCTAATTAATGAGACTTTACTGTTATTAGAATGGTTATTGAAATTACTCTCTATAACTAAAAATATTACGAGACAATTAATATCCAATAATTTCACTGAAGATAAATGAAATAAAGGAATATTATGAACATGAAAAGTTTCAATTCTTCGAAGCTATTTTTCGTTAAGTTTTAGGGAACTGTATGTACTTCATAGTATTGTGAGATATTTTGAAAGAGTTCACACATTAAAATACATGATTTAAAGAAACTATGCTTGCCATTTTAATATTTTTTGTTAAGCAGTAGGTTAAGGCAAGAGACCAAACAAAAAAAAGGCAGCCCAATGCCATCAACAAGTATTTATTTAAAATCTATACATAAAATAATATCTGAATACAGTAAAATTTCTGATTTGTCTTACAATATATCATACACTATTAAGACACATCTTGATACAAAAAATATATCAAAAGAGCTAAAAAAATTAAATTTGCTAAATGTGCAAGAGTAACATGCATATACATAAATCCAATAATAATCCCAAAAAGTACAAAAATAGAAAAATTCTAACTATTTATCTCTCACAAACACAGTTCAAGATTACAATAAACTGATATAATTTCTAGTAAAGCACAACTTCAAATACTTTCAAATGCTGAAGTAGAGCTATAATATAGAATATAATTAAAAACAGAATTCAGCAGGTGCATCACTCAACAAGTAATATTAGAAGTAAGAGTGATTCAATTTGTTTTTGGAAGAGCTAGTATGTCGACGGAAGTATGGAAGCAGCTGTTTACAATTATGAAATATTCGACAATTTTCATCAATAATCAAGTACAAAGATTTGCAATCAAGTAAAGAATAGTACAAGTAGAATGAAGTAGAAGTATAAAAACATATCTGAAGCAACAACAAAAGAAATAGTTTGTATATGATGTCAATATAAGAATACATCATTCAAACATTTTCAAAACAATACTTTAAAAAAATTAATCATTTTTAAAAATGACTAGTGTATTGATATGAAATTTAAACTTAACAAAAAACTATTAAAATAATTTATACCAAAATGTTTAAACATAATATTCCAATACTTTTAAATTAAACATATAAAATCATTGCTCAAATACAATCCAGAGGAATAAATGCAGAAATGAAAAGTTGACTATAGAAATTAGTAGACTAATTAAATACCATCAAAAAAAAAAAAAAAATCACAGTAGACTTTGGTGAGTAATGTCAATTTTACACAATAATTTACAATTTTTTTATGCATATTGGCACTGATACGTATATTAATTTCATTAGTCATGCTAGAATTGGCACAAGTACAAAGCACATATGAGATCAACAGTTTTTCCTTTAAAAATAGCAATTTGTTAATTATAATTTGCTTAAGTAGCTAAAAATTATGTTAAATAATTCAAAAAGAACAAATATTCTAATGATATATGCACAGAGCATTATTATATACAATGCTATTAATAAAATAACTGATTAAGAAAACTCTTGTATGGTTTAAACAAGGATATAAAAACAATAGCAAGGCATTTGTTACAGAAAATCGAAAAGAAAAAAAAAAAAAAAAAAAAAAAAAAAAAAAAAAAAAAAAAAAAAAAAAAAAAAAAAGGTAAAAACAAAATAAAAAGACAACAAAAAAAAAAAACCATTTCTTAAAGCTAACAATTCCTTCACAATAATTCAAATAATCATCCATTTAGAAAATGTAGTAGTGTGTAATTATAAGCGACAAAGAAAATAAAATGTTAGTAAGATATTCCAATCTGGGCTAAATGCTAAAACAAACAAAAAGTTATAAAAAATCTACAAAGACGCCTACAAAAACACAAATTTGCATAAAACTAATTGAACTTCTTAAAACTAGGTATAATATAACATTAATGAAGTTAATCCAGGATTTCCCATATACTTAATGGAGAAAATATAAACTTTGTGACTGATGTAAATATAGCAAAAATTTAGTAGAATAAAAACAACTATAAGTTCCCTTCTCTTCAAATCAAACTCAAGTTTAATAACTTTTTTGAACACAAGAAAATTTATAATTACTTTATAATTAATATTATTAATATATTTATTAAAAATCTTTTAATTAAGCTTCTCAAAATACAGGCTACATTTTCTCTTAAATCAAAATTTACAATCTTTTTATACATCAACATTATATATATGCTTTCTTTAAAAAAAAAGTGTAAATGTTTCACTTTAAATACATCTTTGAACAAACAATGAAAAGTTTTTAAAAAACCTTTTGCATTAAAAATAAGTATTTTCCTTGAATCAAAACTGCCTAAAAGAAATGCTTTGAATACAACACAGGCAATATTACAAACATTTTTAAAGCAATTTAACAATCTTTAAAACAGTTAATTACATTCAATATGAAAATATTTTCCTCCATTTTTTAACAGATAACTTTTCAACACTATCTGAAACACATATACATAAGAAATGAATGAAAATTTCAAAATAAGGATGTTATTCATTCCTCGATCTCCACCAGAAGGTCATTTCCTTCCACTTTCATTTCCTTTGCAGCATGTACTTTCTTGACCACTCCTGAAACAGGTGCTTGGACAACCATCTCCATCTTCATAGCACTCAAGATTATCATGGCATCGCCTTTCTGGACAGTTTTTCCTTCTTCAATCTTTACATCAATCACTGTGCCTGGCATGGGAGCTCCAACAGAACCCTTTTTGGTCTTGTCTGCTTTGGGGTGCACATGCACTTCCTGGAGAGTGGGAAAAAAGTTAACTTTTAAACAGAACAATCTTGCACAACAACCAGTAGTTGTTAACCCAATAGAATTTTGCGCCTTGGTGAATGTATTTTTTGCAAAGTTTGTAACCTCTCAATTATTAAATCAAACTTGATTTTGAATTGACCATAGTAGTAGGGCATGAATAAAAAAATTCGTGGTTAATAAACATATGATAAAGCTGCTGTGATTACTGAAGAATTAAAATGAGTGATGATTTCTAAACCAAATTAGTACTGGACTTGTTCAAAATACATTAATTTTGAAATTTGAAATTATCACCAATGTTGTATCAAGGAAGGAGAGGGGCAGATTTTAATTGGTTGAAAATGAGTTAATATTTTTTACACCAACTTGTGAAGAAATGTGGGCATAGTCTATCAATACTTTTTATCAAAAATTTGTAACTAAGACAGAATCGGTGCAAATAAATATATAAGAAATTTGCAGCTGTTCAGCCTTATCGAAACAGAAATGGACGAACTTCTGAAGTTGATTTCAAGCCTCAAGGAAGACAGAATGACTTTGATGAGACAGAAAAAATTCTTCTTGCAAGAAATTAAACCATTAAGATGTTATCTTCAAGTAGCAAAAGTTGAAGAGGACAAAGTTAAAAAGTGGCATGTATAGGAAATGTTTAAGTTTATATTGGGAATGGACTTCAAAGAATAGATTCCTTATATTTGGCACTAAATTCTTGTTTTTATAGTGTGTGTTTCAGTTCCTTTTTTAAGTTGAGGTTGAGTAAAAGCTATCTTTGATCAACAATGAGAACAAGTACGATATAACAATTTGGCAATCCTTTCCACTGAAAATGCAGTAGCTAAAAGTATCCATTTAGATCAACGCTATTAAATTTTTTTTCAAAAGTCAAAGCTCACAAAAAACAGTTTTAGTTTTTTCATTGACAGAAAAGTTAAAAAAATTTCTGTAATATATCAAATATGGCAGATGAATAAGTTTTTAAAATATATGTTTATTTGCCATATCTAAGTTATTTTATTTTATTTAGGTCTTAAGTTTTTTTGTTTTCCAAATTCTTTTAATTATTTAATTTTTATGAATTGTTAATTATACATTTGTGTCGACTCTGTATGGTGATTCTTTCAACAAGCTTCCCCCCTGGGAGATTTCCATCACTATTTAATACAAAGGGGATTCTTCTGGGTATGTTAAGCATACAGCACTTGCCTCTTGTAATCAAAAATACAAATCAAATTGTACCAGGTATTGCATCAGTACAAGCCAATTCATAATCTTCAATCTATTTGCATCGCATAACTATCTTATGTGTATGTTTATCATTTATTGCAGATAGCCATACTTTGAAGCACAAGCAATAAGTAAAATAATTTAGAGATTTTTTTACCTTCTTTAATTTCAATGCAACATGATACAGGGTTTGTTCAACAAGGTATAAAAAGAAATTTATTATACATATATGTGCAATAAAGGAGCCTTAACCGGCCATCACAGCTTAAACGATCTCTAATTTTGTCACATGTTCATCAATTTGGGTCAATGTCTGAAATCAGAGCGTTATCTGTCTTCGATATCTTCCTGCCATTTTTGAAATTTTTGTACCCCTTGCAAACACCCATTGCATACTTTATGTCCATAAGACATACGGATAATATCAAAAGTCTTCATAGCAGTTTTATTCAGTTTAATGCAACTTGATTGTAGGCAGTTTACTAATGATGAAAGCAAAACTGCTTGTTTTTACTAACAATGCAAGCAACAAACATATTTTCACTTTGGTTGATATCTATGCATTCTATTGACTAGAAGTCAATTTATATAGTTCTAATAGCTTAGCTCCCATCTATCACCCTTCCCACTCACAGAAACCTCTCTCAATCCCTTCTTATTGACTGGAAAAATCAGTTTGGATACTTAATGGACAAACCCTGATTAAGTTATTTTATCCTTCTCTTTTGATATGGTAAAACATGTCTAAAATTTACAGTTTGAAATTCACCATTGGTTTAATGATACAAAAGAAACGTCATCCAACTTTCACACTTTATAAATGAGAGAACTGGAAATTCTTGCATTTAATTTTTTTGAATTATCATAGTTTTAAAGCTACACAAAAATACAAGAATGAAGTATCTCGTCAATCAGAAGTATAGTGAAGAGATGAATATAACATCAAAATTTTTATTTTACACTTCAAATATCGATACTTTGTCTCTCAAGTTTTTAAAACATATAAATGTTCACTATCCCACTTGTTGATCTTCGGTGGGATTGGGACTCAAATTTAAAATCCACTCACATGAAAAACTTGCATTTTGAATAGCTATCAAGTTTTTATGACACATTAGAACAGAAGTCATTACTCCATATGGTAATCTCTAGCTGTGGTTCAATGTTTGATTGAGCCATAGCTAATCTTGACAGCCAATCAGACTATAGTGATCCACAAGAATAAAATGAAATTTTAAAGACATTTTTATTCACATGGTTGAAGATACTTGTTTACTATTTTGGATTATACTAATATTAAAATAGAATTTTCACATAATGCTTGTAGGATAATATCTCTTGAAGAATAAGAGAATATTTGAGAGCCTGAACATAACTTAAAAATTTCCTCAGACATAAAAAAAAAAAAAAAAATTACATTTTAAAAAAAAATTTTTTTTTTTTTTTTTTTTTTTTATAAAACTAGCAATTTAATTAATGCTTAAGATATGCAAAATGATAAAATAAATTTCATAGAATATATTTAAATATCACAACATATTTCATAGAGAAATTATAAGGCTGAATATGTGATGTAAAGGCACACAGAAAAAAAATCATTCACAATTGCTACAACAACATTAGAAAACAAGACATTTAAAACCTGTTTTGCTTTATGTATTAAATATATAATTCCTTTTCCTTTTTTCCTTCTCATATTTAAGGAAGTTTTAAAATGTTGCACATTAGTTTAGTGATCTTTTAAATGCCAGAGTAATTCTGATTAGTCTCTGAATAAAGAAAATAATAATAATAAAAAAATGCTTCCTCACATATTTTATGAGTAAATAATGATAATTCTCCCCCTACACCCCATCCAAAATGGTAGCCAATGTTTCTTTGAAATTTTTTGAAAAATTATGCATGTGAATTCAACGATTACTTTGTGATTAATATGACATGCTATTTATGAATACAGAATCTTATTTTGTTACTTTGATAATAGAACTTAAAAAACTTTTAATTTAAACAATAAAGGCTCAAAAATATTTAATATTTTACATTTAAAATTTAATTTTACCAAAGCAAAGAAAAAGTGTTACACATTATAATTACCTCTTTAACAGATTTATCTCTGATAAATACAGATCGTAATTGACCATTCAGTTCAAAAAAGACTTCTCTTTCACCAGCGCTGTTCTTCTCTTCAGAAACTGCCAGAGTTTTGATGTGAAGAGTTTTGCCTTTCTCAATATTCACCTAAAATAAGGATTGACTGATTATTTATCATAGTCATACTTAAGATCAGCACAAGGGCTATTGGTAACAAACCTCACAATATTGAACTTAGGTCAAGTGATAAGGATGACACCCGAGCTTGTACTTCCCTCTCCAAATTTCTACACTAATAGGAGGACTTGGAACCTTGACAGATTTAATGAGCATCAGCCATGCTATACAATGGGGTTTTAATGACATCAGCTTTCAAACCCACAACTCGACAAAACCATGTGGCCATGAGTTCTTAATTATAACCACTAGGCTACTGTGGCAACACCAAAAATAAGGAATCATGCCATTCTGCACTCATAAATCAGAAAGATATGATAAGGACCAATATCTAATGCTCTGTATGTAAGAATGAAAACTTACAAACTTGTTTTCTGTTTTCACTTAAATTAATTAAAATTTCATACATTTAGATGAAACTATTTATGAACCTTACCAATTAACGATTCAGAAAATTGATTTGGGGTATTATTTCTGTGTAGCTTCAAATATAATTAATAAAATACACTTATTGTTATATTGTATCAATAACAAAGTACATAAATTATTCAGTTTATATTGCATTTAGTAAATCTGAACTTTTTGAATTAGGAGTCCATGAGTAGGGGGAGGGGCAAAAAAATTAACATTTATAATCAGTGAAAATTCATTTGAGATTTTGCATTTATTTCTCTTGCATTTGCAAATTAAGTAAGTTATACTAAGTTTATGTAATTGAATGCAATAACAGGTCAATTGAAAAGTCCCTGGCTTGCCATAGTAAAACACATTTTTTTTTGGCAAAATTAGTTTTTTTTTATTCAACATAATTCCCTCAAGGGTGATACACTGATTATAGCGACCCTCCAACTTTTCGATACCCTTTTTGCACAGAGCTTTCTCATACCCAAATATTCGTGAATGATATGATGTACACGTTCAGTTAATATCTTTAGAGTGTCTGCCATTTCATTCAATTTCAATTTATGGTCATTCAAAATCATTTTGTGGATTTTTTTAATGTTTTCATCGGTAACAACCTCTTTTGGGCGTCCATCGTCTTCAGTGCTCATTTCACCATGTCTAAACTTAGCATACCAATCCTCGATGGTTGATTTTCCTGGGGCAGTGTCCGGAAACTCGGCATCAAGCCAAGTTTTTGCTTCAACTGTATTTTTTCCCTTCAAAAAGCAATATTTTATCAACACGCAAAATTCCTTTTTATCCATTTTTTTTCACAATAACAAAAGTTGCTTCACTCAAAATGCTATAATTTACAAACTAATTATCCGACAGCTGTCAAATTTATACACGAATCTTTTGAGGGTTAGGGCTAACTAAAAAACATATGGATTTAATTCTAGTAGCGCCATCTATGTGTCAGGCTGGGGTCTTTTCAATTGACCTGTTATATATGTGTGTGTATATATATAAATATGTGTATGTATTTAATATTCAGTATGTGTACACATCCTTTCTTTACACAGATATGCCTCCAACATTAAATTTATTTATATATCATTACAAGTTGAAGTAATAATAATTTTTTGTGGGTTACTTAATGTGATGACAAAAAGGATCATATTATTATGTTAGGATTTTAATAATTTTAGTTACTTTTTTATAATGCTAATCAGTTTCCTTAATAGTTTTGTTGAATATTTATAATTATATTATACATATGTATTAGAGGTTATGAAACAAAAATCAATTAGAAAACAGGTCTGTGATCTTCACCCTTTTGTCTAAAGAATTTATAAGGATAAAAAATACATTTCTGAAGTTCTCAAATATTCTAGTGAAAAAATACTTACTTCAAATTCTTCTGCCACCTTTGGCCCTATGAGAAAAATTCTAGTATTAAGGCAATCTACAGGACCATATGTGTTGCGGAAAGCTAAAAAGTCATCACAAACTTTAGGGTACATGGCTGCACTCATGACATCTTGGTCATCCACAGCCATTCCATGCTTATCTTCCAATTCAATTTTCAAGGCTTCAAAGTCAAGAGGTGGCAAACTAGCTCCTGGACGTCCTTCAATTCTGGCCATGCTTTTGAGAATCTATTAACAATTTGAAAATCTTTTGTATCTAAATGTTACATTGAAAGTAATTTAAATAAAATAATTATATATGTAGTACTTTGTAAAGTCATACTCCTGTAACTCAGATCTCCAGATAATCTAGATTGGTCAGAATGCAGCTGTTTTTAATATGTGTGAACATGTTGCCGTTTTGAGAAAATAGTGTCGATAAAAATGCATGGGCATAAAATACATGGTGTTAAGTTCAAAGGATTGAAGTTATAATACATTATGATTATAGTAACTACACTTAGTACGCTTATGGTACATTTACGTAACTACAATATATTTAATTTAGGATTTTATCATCTGCTATTATTTTAATATCTAACAAAATACTATTGTCTACTTCAGAAATTTATTGTTTGTTCTTATTTGAATATTTACTTTCATAATTAATTGTTATGGAAGATTTTTCTGCTTTAATTGATTTTATTGTTACTATTGACAATGCTTTTGTACTTAAGAATATTTTGCTTGTGAAAATAAAATGCTTTAGGAATTTGAAGAAGATATTTTTTTTCCTCAATTATAATTGCTTCTATGGAACCTGGGCCTTGGGTGAACATTTTCTTTATGCTAATTAATATTCATTTTGAATAATTCTGCTTTGTACATCTATTGTTCTCATATAGTAAATGTTTTTTTCTGTAAATAGGATTCATACTTGATTTGTCCAACATAAGGATAATTTTTTTGTAAGTATGTTTTGTTTTATTTAATTTTTTCCGATTCTCTAGTTAACCTAGATTTTAAAAATCCTGGATTGACTCTGGTCCCAGTTAATAAACTTAACAAAATTTTACGTAACATGTAAAAAACTTCGACTTCTTTTGCCAAGTTAGAAAAATATCATCAAATAGTTCATGAAATGATTTAATTGGATTAATATGATTGGTATAAATTTAGCAGGTATTGTGCCAAATTCATGGCTGATGATATTTTACACATGTACCAATATAATATATAAGTTTTAAAAATTTCAATTTTTTAAAAACGCATTTATAAATTTAAGAATTTCCAATCAAATACCAATTTTTATAATACACAGTTGAAATATTAATATATATATCCAGTAATGTTTTATTTTTAATTAAGAAAATATATCCTTTTACTAAATATTCTCCTTAAAAAAAATAATATTCTATTCACTTATACTACAGAAATGAATAATTTACAGATATTATATTCCTGTAATTTTTTAATACAGCATTCGTGTTTAGAACACTTTGAGTACAAAAGAAATTCTAAGATATCCCTTAAAATAGCAAACAATATATCAATAATTTACTCAGTGCTTGAAACCCACATCTCAGAATAAAATGATTTTTTAAGAATAAATGCCTTTTGTATCTTGAGTCATTAAAAAAAAAAAATTTGAAAATACATGATATAATTTATAACAGAGTAAATGTTAAATTTTTTAAAATTGTAGTTTACATTACAGAATTTAAAAACAGTAAAAATTGTTTCACATTTTGGATTACAGCAATTTTATAATAATAATAATAATAATAATAAAATAGAGCCCTACCTGTTCTAAAAAGATTTTGGCAATGAAATATTTGAAAACTACAAATATCACATAAGATAAATTATATTGGTTAGTGCTTTCACACAAATAAATATTTAATAAAACAATTAAAAACCATCAAATATAAAACGTTTTTAAAAATGCAAAATATGTCTTTGTGAGCTCAAGCTCACAAAGGCATTCTAATCCATTAAATCTATGTAAAATTTATTCACCTGATCCAATCAATCTATTTGCCACAAGATTTCCACTCTGCAAGATTTTGTTTTCTTAACAAGAAAAATTATATTTCAAGAAATGAACAGCAGCAAAAAAAAAAAAAAAGTAAAATTACTTTTGATCTCAGAGGCTCCTTAAAACCACCATGAGGAATTCCAATGTAGCCTTGCATAAATTCTATCACAGAACTTGGGAAGCTGAGATCTTCAGCTCTTTCCTCAATTTCTTTAGCAGATAACTTATTCTGAACCATAAATTGTGCAAGATCTCCAACAACTTTTGATGTAGGTGTTACCTAGAGAAGGATAAAACGAAAACAATTTTACTGAAAAGTGCTAATACACTATATTAATGCAGGGATCAAAAGATTACATTAGAATGCTTTTCCTGAATATTTTATTTTGTTTATTTTCTAGTTTATGAATAACTAAAAAAAGTAGTTTAAATATTGTAAATAAAATAAATCAAGTACAGCTTAAAAATGTGTAATTGGTAATCAAAGCAAAATATTTTTCACATCATTTTACAATATTTCATATGTGAATAACTAAACAGATTTCAAAATAAATTTTTAAGGCACCAACATTTTTTAAAATCAACCCTTATATACATATATATATATATATATATATATATATGTTTGAACCCTTATATGTATATATATATATATATATTAATGAGCTGACTTCCTTATAATATGGAATGAGAAAGAGATAACAAGAAGCATGCAATAAAAAAAATTAAAAAAAAAAAAAGAATTTTTTTTTAAATTTTAGTTTTAAAGAATTAAAATAATTTTTGGAGATTAAAATAATTTTTTCTTTTATCTTTCATTTTTTAATATTTCTTTCTCACTTAGGATTTCAAAACAACTTTTATGAAAAGTTCCGAACATTTAAATTCTATTCAATTCTTACAAAAATTAATTTAATTCCATTGTCTAAAAGCTAATATAAAAAAATTTACAATTATAGATAAATTTTAATCTTATTGAATAAAATTGTTTGTATTATTTATCCACAAATATGAAACATTATTTTAGAAGGAGCTTTTATGTAGCCAAGACAATGAAAAAAGAGAAAAATAAACAAACAAATAAAAATTTATATTGAATGAATTTTACTATGAAGATCACTTTAAAACTGTTTGAAATATTTTTGAGAAATACATTGTTAAGTAAAGCATAGATCACTAGATAGAAAAACATTAAAAATGTTACAAATAAGAAATACATATTTTAACAAAAAGAAATGTTTCACAATAACCAAATAATTCCATGAAAATTCTTATAATAACTTTTAAGTCTTAAATACAATTTTAGAAAGTACATGGAGATGTAAAAAAAAAACTATAAAAGAAATAACTTATGTAAAAATCATTTTTAAACAATTAAAAAAAATTAACAGCAATCATACTTTGGCATTTCATGTGTAACTTGCCTTTATGAGATCTCCTAGAAGTTTGTTTGCTTCTGCATAGCATTTTTTGATTTTTTCAAAGTGTTCACCTAGACCCAAACTGAAGGCTTGGAATTGAAGATTGGTGTATTGACCACCAGGGATTTCATTCTCATATACATCAGCATTTCCACTCTTCATGGTTACAGTGCATTCAAAAGGTGCATATAATGTGCGGGTTTGTTCCCAGAATGCAGAATATTGGGTCACTTTTTCTAATGATATGCCTATATAAAAATACAAATATTACCTAATGTAATTCTAAATTGACATAAGAATTATTCTAACAGTTATGCATCGAACATTTACAGAATAACAAAATTGAATTTTTGTTCATGTAACTAAAATGTTTGATAATTGAGATTTACAACCATTAAAAATTATTTATTATGTTTTTAAAATATCTTGATTACATACCATAAATAATTTTCTAGAAAAAATAAATGGCTTATGAAAATAAAGCTATTATGTCTTTAATATAAAACAATCTAATAACATACTAATATTTAATCAACATTTAAATGTTTACATAATAATATATTATTTATTATATACATTGAATGTATATAATAAATAATACACATTCAAATAAATAAGTTACATAATATTTTTTTCAAAATGTAAAAAGAAAGATTTGGTTGAATGAATGAATTTACAAATGGGAAATTTATACAAAGTGGAGATCTCTGCTGATGAAGATTTATAAATTTTAATAAACTGCAGATGAGATATTTATAATAAAAAAAAAATTGAGGATAAGACAAGTTTTAATTTTAAATTAAAAGAAAATATCACATAAGTTTTTGTAAATTGCATATGTGCACTTAAGAAAAATATTGAAATGATTTTATGAAAATTATAAAAATTTTATTGCATTACAACATTTTCAAACATAAACATATAACAAATGATTTTAGATGGATTTTAATACTTTTTCCCATAATGTATAACAATAAAATAGCAAGATAACTTCTCTATCTTCATAACATTTCAAGAGAAATAAATATGAATAGAAAAAATATATATCCAAACTGACTTAAAATATTTTCAAATTAAAAAAATAATCAAGTTTGGTTTCGAAACTTCAGTGTATTCCTTAATTTTTACTTCTTAAAGAGATTTTTTTAATGATTAAATATTTGGAAAAAGGAAAGACAATAGTAATATTATAAAATTATGCAAATTAGCCAAATTTGTAAGATAGTAGAAGTAAATACAGAACTTTCAAAGTGAAATTTCTATGTACATTATACATATATTATATGTATAAAATAATCCTTCATGAAAGAAGAGATAAAATAAAATCCTTTAGATTTATTTAATAAGTTTTCCCTGATAGGAAAAAAATGACTAAAAATATTCATAATTTTACTGCCTCCAAGTTAATTCTGAGAGCACCTACCAGTATCATATTCTGTGCCACCTAAGCAAGCTACAACAGCTCCCATACTGGGTTGAGAAGTCATGCCAGACATTGAGTCTACTGCCACATCTACAATATCTGCAGAAGCCTCAGCACAAGCCAAGGTACAGGCAACACCTGCACCCGCTGTGTCATGGGTATGAATGTGAATTGGAATATCTGGATGACGATCTCGCAAGGCAGTCACCAAGAGCTTTGCAGCCTGAGGTTTCAACAGACCAGCCATATCCTAAAGAATAATTAAAACATGAGTAACAAGACATATTTTGGCTATGGTTTAGTAGTGATTAGCATGTCTGACTACAAGTACTGCCAACTCAAATTAGATTCCCAGTAGCTAGGCAACTGGTGATGGGTCATTTTCAGCAATATATTCCCATCAATAAAATCAAAATTTATTTTGCTAATTTTAGTTTTTGTATTCTGTATTTAATGCAATGTGACTTATAAAGCAGTATCAATAGCCATGATTCTTATTGTTATAGTTAAGTAACATTTGCAGAGAAAAAATGCAATTATGGAAAAAGAGAAGGACCATCAAAATGAGAATTGAATTGTTTGGTATATGTCTTTAATATTTCCATATATTTTAAAGGTAATGAGTATATTTTCCCTAGGAATAACATTTTCATTGATTTATTGATTATTATTGTCATGCTGTAAGAAATATAAAGGCTATTGGCAATAGACTATAATTTTGAACCATGGCCAAGAGATGAGCATGATACTTTAGCTAGTACCTCTTTCGCTTAATTCCTACACCCCACCAATATAAAGATTTTGAGCCTTGAGAGATTTAACATGCATTAGTCCTTCTACATGATGGGTCTTTAGTGTTATAAGGATTCAAACCCATGACTTGACTAAAATAATGCTAGTTATGAGCTCGATTGCAAGATCACTTGGCTACCATTTTAATGATATAAAAATCAATACAAATACTTAATTAAATATTTTTTGTCTAGAACCATCTTTAAAAGAAGGCAAAGATATTTCTGGGATTACATTTCATATTATTTTTGATTTTAGATTTAAAAAAAAAAAAAAAAAAGGATAAGGGTGCACCCCTTTGTCTCTTTTCCTCTACAGGTAATAAATGAGTAAATAAACAAGTGCTGGGTCAATAAACAATGATCAAAGAAAACATTTTCAACAGAAAGTACAAATTTCAATTTTCAACAGAAAGTACAAATTTCAAGTGGCAATTTTTACTTTTATCTCTAGTATGATGAAAAAAAAATTGGCATTCTTTTTGAAAGCAGCATAACAAAATTTATCTCAATTGAATAATTTCATATAAACACAGATAAAAAATTAAATTTGATATAATAATAATATTCTACCATGACTAAAAACTTAACACAATTTTAATTAAGAATTTTATGATAATTCAATGCAAAATTAATATTTTAAAATATTTTGAAACAAGAAATTTATGAAACAAATAACTAAGGAAACATATGCATCTATTTAACTCATTCTCCAATATTTTTTATTTAATGAAGTCTCATTTTAAGGGTGAGACTAAGAATTTTAATTTAATTGGCAGTTAAGGATACATCAAAACATTAAAAAATTATTAGTCATGTATATTAAATTATTTCATACCTTAATACATAGTATATGTGTACCAGCTTTCACCAATTCATCAGAAAGATTTAAATAGTAATTCAGATCATACTTTGTACGATTTGGATTGGATACATCTCCAGTATATGAAATGGCTGCTTCAACAACACCACCTATTGAAATTTGAAACTATTAGAAAAGGATAATTTTAGAGAATTTAAATGACCATGGGTAATAAAGACAAACACTTCTATTTATACCTGCGTTTCCTGCAGCCTCCATTCCTAAAATGAGATTAGGTAAGTAGTTCAAAGAATCAAAAACTCTAAAGATGTCCATTCCACACTGTTTGGCCATTTCACAGAACCTTTAATGTGAGCAATATTATTACTTTACAAGAACAATAAGAACTTTTATTAAGTTTACTTCACAAACAAAAATGAGATACAAGTTATAAATAAATATATAAACTAATGTACATACATTCAAATATCAACATAATAAATGACAAGATTCATTTAGTAAAATGGTTAATTCAGAAAGCAGCAGCAAACAAATGTAAAGGGTATGAATTTTAAGTAGTGAATAGGTAAATAACATATAATGAAAATCTATGTTATTAGAAAAAAATTAAATTTATACAGTTCAAATGACTGCACATAACTTATTTTAACTATAATATATTATTAACCATAATTCAGAAGAGGAGATTGATAAAAAAGGATTTAAATTTACATTACATTTTTTATCGGTCTCTTGGATAATATATAACCAATTATTTTAACTTATTTTTAAAAATCAAAGAAGTGACATAAAGAAATCTATAGAGCAAAAAAGCATTTTTATACTTTTTGCTCTATAGATTTCGTTATAAAATATAGTTAAAAAAAAGATAAAAAAAAAAAATAGTTAATTGGAAAACTTTTTGTTAAAAATATTCTTCTCCAAAATCTACTTTAAAGTTCATTATATATTTTTTTTAAAAAAAATCACACAGATGTACAAAAATTCACTTCAATAAGTCCATGCAAAATAATCAAATCATGAACAAGTCGGTTACATATTAAAATGTTTAATCAACAGTAACAATTCAATTTGACAGTTTGCTGCTTTAAATATAAATTACTATGTACCAAAAGGCAATTTATTTTGCACAATAATAGTTAATAATGGAACACTTAAATATCAACAGTAAAGTATTAATTTAAGCCTGAATTATTGAAAGACTTTAGAAATAAAAATAAAAAGAGAGACATGGTTATTATTTGATTTTACATCATTTTTAAGTGAATACATGTACAATTTCTTAAGAATATACATTAATCTTTTTTAATGAGCCTCTACCACCATAATCAGCACAAAGAAATATGACAGTTCCAGTGGATGACAAGTTATTTATTTTTGTTAATATTTTTTTTTAACATATATCATTCAACAGATTAAAATTTTTTTAATTTTTCCACTCATAATTTTTTTCTTAAAAAATATTCAAGCATAATGTTTCAGTAAACTGTTACACACTTTAAAACATGTGGATCTCATAAGAATATGCTCCATGTTAGAAAAATACATCCCTTTTTAAATAAAATTGACATTTCACTTAAAAATTGTATTAACTTACTTGAAAACCACATTATCTGGATATGAAGTGTAACCTACAGCATTAGCTCCTCTCAGCAACATTTGGAAAGGAATATTTGGGACAAGGTTTCTCATGGCCTGAAGTCTTTCCCATGGACATTCATGAAGGAAACGCATAGCAACATCAAATGTAGCTCCTACAAAATATATGAATTAATTGCATTCCTTCCAAATTACCTTCTATGTACATATTTTTAATAGAAAGCAAATACATGAAACATCACCTTCCATTAAGAAACATGTAGCTATCAATTTCAATCTTTAAGGGACATAATGATGATCAACATAACATTTAATCACAAATCACTTAATAATTTATTATAATTAAAAATTTAAAAAGGATTAAAAAGGTACAATTCAAAGAATGAAATTTCAATCAATTAACTTATAAAAATGATAATTTTCCCAGACTTTATACACTAAAATTAATATTTATAATACGAGTATTATAAATATGTAATGCACAGAAATGACTTCTTTTATCACTAAAAACTTTTAAAAAATTATTTTGAGATTTAAATATGACAAATATTTCAAATTCAAAAAATAACAGAACAACAACATTTTGTTAAACAGTTTATACCAAGAAATTAAAAAGAATTCAATTAATGTACATGATCATTTAATTTTCAAATATATATCTTTAAAATAAAGAGGAAAATATATTGAAGTAAAGCAACATCATCAGTGCATGGACCTCCAGTTTCTTTCAAGATTATCATTGAAAATATTTTATGTAAATGGAAAGGGTAGGTTTGATTTATAGAAAATCTTAATTTCTAAGGATTTTTAATACATAAACGAACTAGATACACTTTTTTAAGTACACATTCTAATTTAAAGATATTTAAGTAAGAAAAAAATGTTATATAATATAAAATTAAAAAAAAAAAATTTGAATGAAGTTAAATGGAAACATCAAAATAAACTTATTGTTAAGTATAACAAATTTTGGTTGAATCATGAAAAATAGAAAAAACTTGCCTCCCCAGTTTTCCAGACTATAGAAGTTGTTGAAGCTATGAGCCACATAAGGGGATATTTTTAATAAATCAAAGGAACGAACTCTTGTGGCTAATAGTGATTGATGAGCATCACGGAATGTGGTATCCATCAATAAAAGGCCTTTGTGATTTCGTACAGCTTTGCTGAAAGCTTCAGGCCCTTCCCTCAAGAGGATATCTCGAAAACCTTTTGAAGGTTTAAAACCTAAACAAAAAAATTAAGAAACATAAAATTAATAATTTAAATTTTTTTTTTATCAATATTAAGAAAATTTAGAGGATATTTTTTTCACAACTTAGAAGAAAAGGATATTCAATTTTTTATTCATAAAAATAGTTATACTTGATTATATATATTATTTAACCTTCAAAACTGAATAGAAAAAAATGCTATCTAAAAAGAAACAAAGTAAGACACCTATAAATGTATCAAATAAACATTACGTAATAAACCATTTTTTAAAAGTATTTTTGCAATATCTTGATGAAAATAAACATAATGAATAATATACATTACAATTTATAATACATACAAAAATTATGCTTAATTATGATAAAATATTAATTATGATCAATTTATTATAAATTTTAGTTACTAGCAGAATAATATGACATTACCTAAGTAATATATTAACTTTTTCAATTGAAATCAATAAATAATAATGCTATATTAAATTACAAAACAGAAATGACTTGATATTCTAATATCCTCTGAACAAGATTTCAACAAAATTACTATTAATTGAAAAAATTTTAATTTATAAAATTACTTCATACTTATAAAGGGAAAAAATTAAACAATAAGGAAACCTGCAGGTATTTCTGGAACATGTGGATCTAAGTCAGATGGTTTGAGGTTTGTAGAAAGTGGTGTTGTTGGACCATTTACCATGACTTCCCCAATGTATCGTAGCAATTTTTGGGCTCTGTTTTGAGTTGCTTCAAATTGAAACAGGAGAGGATGTTCATCAATGAAATTGGTGTCGATGGTTCCACTCAAGAATTTTGGATTTTCCAAAACATTAAGTAGGAATGGAATATTAGTCTAAAAAAATTTGTTTTCATAAGAATATCAAAATAATTCAAAATCCAAAATTGTATAAATACTAAGATAATAAGTTATAGTCAAACAAATCATTTAAATGATTTATACTAATGTATATATTAAACACTATTCTTTATCAATGGATAACATACATTATTAAATTTTAAATTTCTTACAAATGAAATAAAAGTATGTAGATATTATTTTACATGAATCTTCTTTTAATATTTTTCAAAACATCATAAATAATAATGTACATTAAGCCTGCTATAAATAATAATGTACATTAAGCCTGCTATAAA
>BMAW01051037.1:1195195-1240514 GCA_019974015.1 Nephila pilipes | reverse complement strand
ACATTAAGCCTGCTATAAATAATAATGTACATTAAGCCTGCTATAAAACATAAACCACAAATTTGTGAAGTTATTTTTAGTTCTGAATGACATATAAGCCATTTTGCATTTAAAAATAAAGCTTCTAAGCAGTTACTAATTTTTAAAGAAAAGATATTTCTTTCTAGAATAGAGTTTAATGAATAATTTCAAAAATTTTATTTAGTAGCAACAAACTTCACAAAATTACTTCTAATTATTTTGTAGTTAATAGAGATCTTCAAAATACAGTCAATCTAAAAAGAATTTTTTTATCAGATAAGTTTAAGTGATAATTTTAGATTAATTTCAAAGGCTTACTTTGACTCCTCTAATACGGAATTCTCGTAAAGCTCTGTTCATTTTAGAGGCTGTAGCAGTTAGATCAGAGGCATGAGCAATAACTTTGACAAGCAAAGAATCATAATAAGGAGATATGACAGCTCCTGCAAAGGCAGATGCTCCATCTAAACGTATACCAAAACCTTCCCCACTACGGAACACCTAGGTATAAAGAAATTTTTTCTTTAAATACAATATGCATTGTAGGTTTAAAACAGAGGAACGTTTTCATAGCATAAATTATTTTGTTCATGAATTACAAGTTACAAAATATATTTTTTCAATTTTCTTAAAATTTTAGATATGTCATTAAAAGTAACAAACAAATACGTTATATTGATTTACACAGATGACTGTAATTAAAAGACTAATTTTTTAAAATTTCTATACTTAGTAATAAATTAAAAACAGATGAATAGTTGCACCTTTGTTTCCAGATATGTTATTTTGTAAAACTAAATATAAGCAGACTCCAAGTTCTACCATAAAAAATATATTTTGAAAGTTTATTTATAAAGCAATAAGTTATTTCCATTATTAAATTATAATCCTATATGCAAAAAAGTAAATTAAAGTATTTTGTATGCTTTAATACAGAAAAAACTTAAAAAAAAAAAAAAAAAAAAACTTTCTCCAAATTAGCTAAATTCAGGTAAAAAAATTATTTTGTGATGGATTAGAAATAGCATCTAAACAATTAAAAAGATTTAAAAGCAGAATTAAATGGCAAATAAAAAAATCATAATAAATTGCAATAAATCAAAATTTAACTAAGCTTTTCAAAATTCATACTTTAATCTGTGAAAGGATATGAAGATGGATATTTGAAATAATTAATGCAATACAATTTGATGGCAAAGTGAAGTAAAAATTTAGATTTATGCTTGAAAAATTATTGGTACAGAATTTTGAGCAATGGTGTTGCTTTGGGCTCTTCTCTAAACAGGAGTGCACTATGGATGAATGATCAGTGCTTAGTAAGGTCATCTAATCAATGATATACTTGTATAATGAATTTTTTGTACTTGCATAATTGAATATATAAAAGCACATTTTTTTTTTTTATTCAAGGGTACTTTTCCTGGGCTTACGGATTTAAAGAACGATATTTTTTCAACACCAGTAAAATTTCTAAAAAGCAGGTATTAAAAAAAATCTATGTTTATTAAATTTTTTTAAAAAAGTACAATTTCTTCAAAAATTTGTCTATGTTCAAAGAAGAAATTTAAACATAATCTCCAGTTTAAAAAAAGTTTCTTGAAACTATCAGTTTTTAATAAAATGAAAAGTTGAATTTGGGGATTTTACAGTAATGTAAACAAATGGAAATAAAAGCATATCACACACCTCAATACGTCCAGTATCTGGTTGAAAATTCTTTGCAGGATCCTCAGTAGTAACTCGACATTGAATGGCACAACCTTTCATATGAATATGGTCCTGAGCCATTTGCAATTCAGATAAACTGTAGCCTTCTGCCAACTTAATTTGTGATTGAACTAAATCAATTCTAAAGATGAAATATTCACATTTTAAATTTATAATTCATTTACAACAAAATTCAATTAAAATAACAAGTATTAAAATAATTAAAATTAAATTCAACAATGAATTCATAAGTCATAATTGAAGACATGGTGTTGTATCCATGGTCCTCATTAAGAAAATAAATTTTAAAAAGCAAGATGGACATTATATATTACATTCTGATAATAATAGTAATATTCAATAAGCTCAAGGTATATTTACATTGCTAAGATGCATTTAATTTAATATTTTATTGTTTGCCTTATTTTGATATCCGAACAAAATATTATTGTCTACTTTAATAATTTATCGTTTGCTCTTTTACTTAAATATTTAATAAAATAGTTGATTTTTATGATAAACATTTTGCAAAAATGCATTTTATATTTAGATTATTATTGAATTAATTTCACATAAATTTATGTGTTTCATATATATATATATCCCAACAAGATGCACTGGGGAAGGATTGGTACCACAGAATATGTTTAATCTTACAATTCAATCCCCAGTCTGAATGAGCATGTTTTGTTTTATTGGGTATTCAATTTATTCATTTTGTTTCAAATTTTATTTCAACTTTTATTCATTTATTTTACTTATTTCTATAAATGTTTTTGGCTCTTGTTGATTTTGGATTTTATTTGTTCTCTTATTCATTATGTTTTTTTAATAATTATTTAATGTTTTATCTCTCTCACACACACTTATATACTGTAGTAACTCTTGTAAGAGGCACCATTATTTAAAGGACAAAAAGTCTGATCCAATGGGTATTAATTATTGGGAGGTACTACTGTATAAGCAAAAGCATAGTACAAAATAATAGAACAGGAACAAGTTTAAATAGAAAAACATGGATCATACACAATTTTTCTTAACCTATGTTTTCCATATATCCAGTGTCACTATAACTAGTAAGACTCTGAAGAAAGAAAACCACAAACAATTTGGATGAATATGCATAATGTGAGAAAAGGCAATAGTCAGCTCTATCTGTGCCAGAACGACCAATAATGACATATTACACAAATAGTAGATGCTGTTGAAGACAATTCAGAGAAATAGGAAAATTCAAAAACTTTGATGTGGAGACCATGGTTTTCAGAATAGGAGTCTTCAATATTGCCACCAGAGGCAGACCTATTATGCACCCTCTACTCGTTCATTTTGATGAAGGTCTGAGAATGAATCATAACGAGCATGGAAACATTCTAGCAACCACAATCAAGTCTTGGATTGAATATGTTATCACAAAATGATTATACATGTTTGAACAAGATTCAGTATCATAATACATGGTAAAGAAAACTTAGAAGTGGTTCAAGGATAACTTTTTGATAATGTTATACGAGGCCTTCTAACAAAGCTTACATGACTGAAAGTTTCTTGACTATTCTAAGTGGGAACAGTTAAAAGCCTCAATAATAATTGCATGTAACAAAAAAAAAAACTGAGTTTGAGGAACAAAATCTGTGAGAAATTTTGTTTCCTAAACTTTCTGAAGTTGATTACAGATTGCGATTTATGCTGCAGAAGACAGTACAGTTTAATCTATAAGTATTACTTTTCTCTTGTATTAAAATTTTTAATAAATATTTTGAATTATAAATCTTGACATGCTTTTCCTATATGTATTTTCTGTGTCATTTCTGCTTGCAAACCCCATACATACACAGACTAAAAATGAAAAAGAAATTAAAAAATTCAAGTAAACTTACTTTTTTAAAAATAATTTTAAAGAATCAGAGTTAATAGATAATATTTTAAATAACAAATGAATATACATGAGGGTCACTGAAATTTTTGACATACAGCTTAACAATTCAAGTTACAAAATTTTAGGAGTTTTGAAGCAGTTTCCTCCAGTATCAAAGTAGTTTTGTAAGTGAATTTTTCAGGATTAAATGCTTATTTTTTTAGAATATAGGAATTTAAGGGCTCATCAATATCAATTTCGGAATGAAATCTGCGTCCCGGAAAATTTTTTTTACAATAAAAAGTAGCCATAAGTCCATATAGTAAGATTAGGAGAATAAGGTGGAAGTTCTAACATTGATGTATTTTTGTTCAAGAAATTCGACTGTCCAATTTACTAAACGAGAAGATGCATTATCATGGTTTAGTACAACTCTCACAACATTCACTTCTTGAAGAATTTCTGGAAGATGCTGAATGTAGTACCATTTAGTTGTAATACTTTTTTTTTTTATCCCTTAAGGCTTTGATCTATCCTCTACTTCTAAAGAAAAGGATGTACATTATTTTTTCCATTGCTTGTTGGCTTTTTACCAAGGTTAATTTACAGTCATCTTCAAAGATCCACTTTACTTTCTTAATGTGTTGGAATGTCAAAAAAATAGTATGAACATTTCATCATTAGTCATGATTTTAACAATGGTGGACATCTCATTATTCTTAAGTAATTTTAGAGTTTCTTGACTGATTTTGATATGTTCTGATTTTGGATGTTCAGTTAAATTATGGGGGACCCACTAACAAACTAATTTTTTCATACAGCATTCTTCGTGAATAATTTTATGTATAGCTGCAGATTCAATATTAAGATCCTTCTGTATCAGTTGGTAAGTACAGTGATTAACTTTTTTTGCATGGCTGATATATTTTTTGCACTGGCAGCTGACAAAGGCTTTCCTGTGTGTTCTTCATCCAGGAGAGACTTTGACTTCTATGAAATTCTGTAAATTGACTAGATAAACTGGCATGAAATAGAGCTTTGTTTCCATATGCTAATTGTAGATATTGTAGGCATTCTGATTGAATCAGTCCCATTTTAAAATTATAGAATGATAATGATACAACATTAATGCCATTATCTTTTCTTTCAAAATTTATTCTACATCGGATAAATCGCGATTGTTGCCATAGATTATAATCTGCAAATAGAAAAATTCACATATAAGACAGATAACTTTTTTGTAGCAAATATCGCCTGGCTGTCTCAAAAATTTCAAAGTAACCCTTGTATGATTATGATTACTTTAATTGGAATTAAAACAAGAAAATCAAAACCATACCCAGTAATTTCTTCACTAACTGTATGTTCTACCTGTAAACGAGCATTTACTTCAATGAAATAATGATCTCCTTTTTCATCTAAAAGAAATTCAACTGTGCCAGCATTCTGATAACCAACTGATTTTGCTAACCTTATAGCATCATCTGTCATTTTATGTCTGATCTAAAAGGAAAATTTTTTTCTTTCTTTTAATAGATAAATATCAATTAACCATAATCTTTTAACTAATTGTAACAAAATTTTTCTTATAAAATGCAATAATCTATATCATTGCATTTATATAAACATGCAATTTCTAAAACAAAAAGAATGTGCAAGGTAAATTATATCAACTAATAATTATAGAATGAATCATTATAAATTAAGTTTCTTTTTTCATAGCAAAACAACAAATGACAATAAAAAGGTTTTTGTTATCATATCAAAATAAAATAAGACCGAATAACACAATTTAAGAAAAAAAAATCATACAATACTTATTTGTGATTCTATATTTTTAAAGAAAAATGACATTTAAATGCACACACACACACAGAAAGTGCTTTTTTACTCCAGCATATTCAAATGGATTACATTTTTTTTTATTAACATCAATCTTAGTAGCAACACAAGGACAATATACAATGGGTCTCGTAATTTTGAGCCTTGGTCAAGAGATGAATACAACATCCAAGCTGGTACCTCCTGCTCCAAATTTCCACATCAAGTCAATAGGAAGACTACAAAAATCAACAGATTTCACATGTGTCAGCCCAACTACAAAGTGTCTTTAGTGGTATCGGAACTCAAACCTACGACTCAACAAAACAATGTTGGCTGCGAGTTTGCAACCATAACTATAAGACTATTGCAGCCACTCCAGCCCATTCAGAACAACGACCATTCTAAATTAGCAATTTCACTTGATTGTCAAGTTTCAAGATAGTTTTAACAGGGATGCCCAAGATTAATCACTCTAAATCAAAATTACAATGATGTAAACATGTATTTAATCCCTTTACACATATTTTGAATCATTCTAGCAACTACAAAATCAAACTCAAACATAGAACATTAATTTAGTTAAATAATCTAGTAACTGATAATAAAAAGCCTCAAAGAAATTGGTACAATATAATGGTAATTAAAAACTAGTTGACACATGAGTATTATTGTTCAAAAACATATCTGATATCAAACTGCTTCCATGTTTCAGATCTCTTCAAAAATCATTTAAAATTTCTGTCTATTTAAATCAATTCTGTAATTTTCTCATTGGAAACATATGAAAGGCATATTTTCTACTAAATTTAACATTAAAATTTGACTAACACTAGTAACCTTTGGATCTTGATTCACGTCTTCATCAATAAATGTCCAAATTCACATGAAAAATTTCTTAAAAAAATGGCTTGCTCAGCACTGGTACAGAATGTGCCAAATCATCAAATGTTGCAGTAAAACAGTGTTCTCATAGTATATAGAACTAAAATATAGATAATTTAATTATCAAAGTTTCATTAGAAATTAAATTTCTTATAATTAAAAACTCATAAAAATATTTAAAAAGAATACAAATAAAGGACTTGACACCTAATTTGACTTAAATTGAAAATAAATTTTATACATTTAAAATTAAAGACTAGACCTTAACAAAACATAGAAATAGAAATATATTCAAGATTCCTTTTAAATATGTATATAACTTACTGTAGGGCTAAAATTAGGAGCAGGTGCAATTTCTACAACTTTCTGATGCCTTCTTTGCACCGAACAATCTCTTTCATATAAGTGAACAACATTTCCATAATTATCACCTAAAATTTAGAATCACATTTTCTAAATAAAAACTGTAAATGAGAGTACTTGGAGGTCTATTTGCATAATTATATAAGAAATTTTGATGATTAATTTGACTCATGGAAGTTCTTAAAACAATCAGAATTATTTTTTGCAGGAATTATTTAGTAACTTTTATTTAGAGTGTTTATTTTCTTGAATTAGAAATTATATAACCTTTGAATAATAATTAAATAAAAATAATGATTATTAACATTAAAAATGCACAGCTAGTCCAATAAAAGAAAATTTAACTTAAGGTTATTTCATTATAAATTAGGTAGAAATTATAACTTAAAAGTATCCTGGAATGGAGAAATTTTTAAAATTACTTTAAACATGCACCTTTTCACAAGCATGTTACAGAATTCAATAGAAGAAAAATTACAAAGCAAAAGCAATTAAAGCAATACAAATTTAACATTGATATACAAATGCATAATATAAACTCAGTGCAAATTTTTTAAAAAAATGGATAAAATGTATTACCTAATATTTGAACTTCAATATGACGTGGCTTTTCTATGAATTTTTCTATAAAAACAGCTCCATTTCCAAAAGCAGCAGTAGCCTCTGAAACTGCACGATTGAAGAGCTCTTCAAATTCCTATTATTTGTATAAAAGAATGCAAAATTAGTATTAAAAAAGTTTCATTTCAATTACTAGCAAGGATTTTTCACCAACAAGGTACAATTATTCTCATATATATATATATATATATATATATATATATATTAGAAATTTTACATAAAATTAAAAATTTAAACAACCAGCACATTTAAATCTTATAAATTATTTATGACATATATGTATGTGTATTTTTACAGACATAGTTCAAGTTTTAATTACTGTTCAGAAAAAATATGAACTTTTGAATTTCTTTTTCAGGTGAAAATTTTATCCCATTAGATTTGAAAACTGATTCAAAGCAACTGTTTTCTTTTGATTCTCGGTCTTAACAACAAAAACTCAGCTAAATATGTTTCAGGATGAACTTGGGCCATTCCTGTTTTTTTATTGCACTATTTTGCCCCTCCCCCATTCTTTCCATGAACATGTGAACACCAATCTTTGGATTTTGTTATATATGTATATATGTGATTATGACCATTCTGAGCTTGATGCCAGCTTTCTCCATTTCTTCCTTTTTATTGACAGTCATAGTAAATTATACTCCAGTCCTTCATGATTTAATTCAAATTCTATATTCATTTTTGGGGATTAAGATTATGCTAAAAAAAGGTAGAAAAGAGGGGGAGATATGCATGAAAATACAGGAAACTAAAGGCTAGTGAAAATTTCAACACAGCTTGTTGAAACAATTAAAAATTATGCACCAGTTACAACGAAGCACTACTGTCGGGCTTTTGCAATTTGGTACATTCTGCAAAAGTGACAACTTTTACTAATATGTTTGCAATAATAAACAAGTAACAAAACTTTTATGTAAATCTATAAATATATATGTAAAAGAAAAGTTTATGTGTTTGGATGACATAGCAGAAAAATGGGAAGGTAAAGAGATATGAAATCTGATATACATACTTAAGCAATAGGCGAGTCGATGTACATCTTGAAACATTATTTTTGAAATTCAAACCAGATTTTTAAAAACTTTAACATTAAGTAACTGGTATGACAGATTTTGTCTTCACTGTGCAAAATTCTGTTTCATATTACATCACGGTCTTCGTTGTTTCTGATTATCTATATTCAGATAGTATTTTTGAGGTCATTTACATATATTTGTTTTTTTTATATAGAATCACAACTCTGTTCCAAATTAATCAGTTAATAATAAAACCTGATTAACTTTTGGCCATTAAACAATACTTTCAACAAAGTACACCAAATATTTACAACAGCATTCATTGATAATCCTATTAAAAAATGCACTCATTTATTCTACAAATCTCAAAAATAAATGCTCCTGAAATATTCTTTTTGCTTCTGACATTACATAGTTTGTGTTTCTATTTCTTTTGCTCTTATGTAACAAGCAAAATTCTGTATTTGGATGCGATACTTGTTATCTAACTTCTTGAATTGGGTTCGAATTCCATGCTTTATTTTTTCATCCACTTTGCATCTGTTATTTGTTTGGCTAATTTCAAATTAATCAAAATCTTTCCTCTTGAAATTTCTTTCTTGAAAGTATTATTTGATATTTTTATTAACTTTCTTTTCTATCTTTTATTTATTTTTTTTAATGAATTAATAGTTTTGAAGCAATTGTTTTGTATACTTTGCAGCCTAGTTTTCAAATAATACATCACAATATAAAGATTTTCACACCATCCAAGAGATTCAAGTCCTTTTAAAAAGATTGAAATTATTTTGAATGTGTATATTAGTTAGTTGATTCTTGGTGAATTTTAAGCATTGAAAAGCATCATTTTTGGACTTTTAAAATCTTTCCAACCAAAAAAATCTATCAACCCAAAGAACATTGTAAAAAAACAAAGGAAAAAAATACTAATTAAAAGGAGTTTTATACTACATTTTAGTTACACAACAATTACAGTTTTTTTTTTCTCTTCCTCTGCTTTTTCTGTAATTTTTTTTCTGCTTTGAATATTAAATCAGGCGTATTACATCACATGATATCATGGTCTATGCTTTTAAAAGTTTGTTATTCACCAAAGATCATTTCATTCATTCGTTTGTTCCGATTACAAAAATTATGTATTAAAATATTCCTACAAAATTTTTGTTGAATTTTATTTTAAATATTCACCAGAGCAAAAAATGGGTACTCCAGCTAGTCACTATCTAACGGAGGAAATAAAATTCATGTATTGCTGAGTGTATCTTTCAGCTAAAAAATATTCGAAAGCTTTCTTCCTTCCAGAAAAACTAAATTAAACTAATTCTTTGTAAAAAACACCACACTCTATGTTTGCATTCAAAATCATTATATTGTTAATTTTAATATTTTTTTGGAAACTAAAACGTTTGATGTGTATGATATAAGTCAATTACTAATTTATAATACAGAAAAGATCATAAATATTCAGTTTTACATGTTGGCAAAATTATTATAATCAAAATATCTTCTGAATACTTAAAACATAAATAGACAAACAGTATGTCAATTTTTAAATTTGATGAAATTAAAGTAAGAAAGTTTTAGAGAAGGCTAAGCAAACAACTATTATTGATCAATTGTGTTATTAACATTGCACTAAGAAGCAACACAAGGGCTATTGACAATGTACCTCGTAATTTTGAACCATGGTCAAGTGAAGAGATTGATACCTGGGCTGACATCTCCCTCTCAGAACTTCAACACCACACCAATAGGTAGCCTTGTGTCTCAACAGATTTAATGTGCATCAGCCCTACTACATGGCAGGTTTTAGTGGAATCAGGATTCAATCCCATGACTCGCGAAACAACAGTGTCTACGAGTTCACAGTCATGACCACTAAGCTATTGTGGTCGAACTATTACCAACAGACCACACAATTATGAATAATCAGCAGATGGAAATGACAAAACCCCCCCCCCCCCCATAGAAGGAAATATAATTCTCCAAATTTTTATACGATATCAAAAAGAACTTTGAGAATTAGCAAGTTTCAAATTTTCAATTCAAGTTTGGACAGATGGATGGGGCATAATAATTAAAAACTAGTTATGAAGCTTAAAACCTTATTACAAATATATCATAATCTCCCTCACAATATTTAAATTGTTACTCACATCCATATTTTTTACAACACGCATTCCACGGCCACCACCACCATAAGCAGCTTTTAAAATTATAGGAAGACCATGCTCCTCAACAAATTTTTGAGCATCTTTCAAATCTGTAATAGGGAAATCAGTACCAGGCACTACTTTCACATCTGTAAGAAGAAAAAATAAGCATTCACTTAACTGGTTATATTAAATCTTTGACTAGATAATGAAATGGCCAGTTAAGTTAAATTACAAGTAATATAGTAAAAATCATTTCACAATATGAACAAAAAATTTAGAAATATAAAATACTGAAATATTTGATGTTTCCACCAAAGTTTTTAAATAGAATTAACCATCTATATGTTCCAGAGCAAAGAGAGGAAACAGTAGCTCTTCGGGTACTTTCATGTGATACAGAAATTAAAATTAGAAATTATAATATAACTACTACATCCATAGGAAAAAAATTAAAAAGATATTGTATCATTCATATAACAGTGATTTTAGAAATCATGCAATTGTATACACACAAACAGTAATCTTCTAATATGAATTTTATTCAATGTACCTTGAAAATCCAAAATACTTATGTTTTTAAATAAAAAGTAATTAGTTATAAACATAAGGGAAATTATAAGAAAATACAAGCCTCCTCTTCCTAATAATAATTAAAACCAATGAAACTAAAATAATTTTTTTGAACAATAAATATTTAAACGATGCTATACTTTGTTATAATATAACATCAAATTTAGCTTTATGAGTAAAATTTTATTAATAACTAATAATAAATTTTGAATTGCTGGAAAGGACAAATTTGGCTCTTCATATGCTTGTTGGTCTTGGTTCTAGAGAGTTTAATGTTGGTTCCAACACTACTAATCTGCATTTTTATTTTTCATCCATTCACTATACCCATAACAAATTTTTACATACTGGAAATTTCAGTCAGTTTAATAAACCTAATTATGTACATTGTTTGCACAAAACAATATTATTTACACACAACAATATGCTCAACTGAATAGATCTTGAATCAATGTGATTCAAGAGTGTTAACAGTGAGGGAATTTGAAATTTTCAGTTGTGATTCAGTGACAGGGATGGAACCTGAGATCATGCTTCACTCTATTGATTTAAAAATTATTAATCCCATGTTACAACTTCAAGGCACAGATCAATTGAATGCATAGAAGGCTACCACTTTTACAATAATACAGTACATGTGGACAAATAAAAAATAAAGACAAACTCTATGCAAAAGGTACAAGTCTTTTCCTCAGCTAAGCAACATCAATGCAATAATTAATAGAATGTAAATAAGTAAAGAAGATGCAAAGGTATAAATTTAACAAATAAATTGTATATCTTAGAGACAAATATTAAATAAATTCAGAAGTAAATATATAAGCCATACTTATACTTACAAAATCACAATTTCATATATACCTAAGAAACTATAAATGAATAATGAAGAATAAAAAAACATAGTAATTTATGGAAAGAAAAATTATGAGACAGCAAACTGTGCAAATAATAACCTTTTTCATTAATCTGCAAATAGATATGTATAATTATATACAAACTGCGAGTGAATGAAAGTACAGGCTTATGACACAAAACCAAATTCGGCTATGTTGCACCAAACATGTGCACCTGTGATCTAGATATTAGAAAAAATGAATTTATTGATTGACTTTTTTTTTATTAATGTTGCTCTTAGAAGCAACACAAGAGTTATTAGCGATAGGCCTCTTAAATTTGAGCCTCAATCAAGTAATAAGGACGACATCCAAACTCGTACTCTTCTCCAAATTTCCACATCATGACAACAAGAGGAATTGGAGCCTCGACATATTTAACATGCATTAGTTCAGCGACATGGTGGTTTTTTAGTGGCATGAGGACTCATACTGCCATAACTCAATGGAAACAATACCAACCATATATTTGTGACAATGACCACTAGAAAAAAATTGACAAGGGTTGAAAATAGAAAAGAATTTCTGGAGTATCCCAGGAATGTGTCACTCAGGTTTACCAAAGATAGAAAATTCCATGGGAAGAACTGATCACTTGTGCATCTTGGGGTCACGATTCCCATATTTACATAAAGAAGATAAGCCACTGAGGGTAGACATTAATTCCATCCAGACAACTGACAATACACCAAAGATTCGCCTTTGATAGATGGATGTAGCACCAGTGTCCAGGAAGAAATTTCTCTCATTAAGATGGGAATATCATATTTGAAATACTAACTTGAAACAAATTTCAAATGTTTTTAAATCCAATATATGGTACACTATGTTTGCTAAATTGATCTTAATTATTTAGACATTCTTCTTTGACCTTGGCTGTTCATAGCAGATTCCTAATGAATTGAGCCAGGAAGAGACTAATGTAAATAAACATTTCTGCAGATCTTTAAATTTACTACCACATGCTTTTCAAGATGATTGTTTATCATTCAGTCACGTGTTTCCCTTCAGATTTCAAGTAATAATTGTTTTTTTTCTTCTCCCTTCTGTTTCACAGTCTTAGGATCAATACTTTTTCATTTGATTTGTATAGTTCTATTAGACATAATGAAGATTAAAAAAAAAAGAGGAATACATGGCAATACTATTAGAAATAGTTAATAACTATTAAAAATTAATAGCAAGCAATAGCAAAAGTTATCTACTTAAATTAAAACATTAAGCTAACAGCATGTTAAATGATTTTTTGTGGATTCAGCTTCATGCTTATATTCAAAAGCTCCTTATGTGGATTTAAAAGCACCTTGTCTTTAATGCCTAATGTGGTAGAAAGAAGTGCCATCTTTTTGGACGTATGTGTGAGATCGAGGCATCATAATGAAGGGGTTAAAAGATTTCCCCCTTAACTGTTTTATATCATAATTATTAACTAAAAACAATTAAAAAAAAAGAGATAAATAGTTGAACAGATTACTTAAGCCCTTTAAAACTTTGCTGATCAGGTAACTTTTTCCCTTAAGAGAGCACACTGTTGAGTTAATTCACGAGTTGCTTTTATTTGCTTTTTCCTGATACATTTCTTTTGGAGGAATTTCGTAAATAAACAAGTCTACTTCCACACCACACTTTTGCAAATTTCATGTTTTACATAGTTAAATGATACTCTATTTTGAAGTACATTTGAATAATACAAAATATGGAGGGGGATGAATAAAATTAATGATTTGAAATCGTAAAGAATTTGAATATAAAGTAAAATTGGCGCATTATTATATTGTTGGTCATTTAAATATTAGCTTCAAGTTACTTTATTAGTTGTAAGTATCTAATAATTATCTTCAGCATTTAATACTGAATTACTTTAAAAATAGAAAATTTGATTAACAGTATGTAGACATTTTTTCTTTGCAATTACAACCATTTTACTGATTTCTCTGACACATTCATAAAATAATGTGTAATTGATACTACAAAAAATATCTAACATTATTTGTTATTCTCATTTGATAAAAGATATGAAAGAAGTTTAACTTTATTATTTGAAAGGGGAGGGAATAGCACATAAAAATTATGCTTAGTTTAAAACTTTTTTTTTTACTATTTTTTTTTCAATCCTCATACTTTTCAATTGTTTATTCAACTTCTTTTATTTCCTAAGAATATTATTTATCAAAACAACATTGCCTCATTCCTCAACATTCTTTACTTAAAATAGACATTACATTTTTATGTTTATATAAATTCAATAAATCATATTCATTACAAGATACATCAAACACGACATTATTTAACTTCATGATTCCCATTCACAGAATAGAAAACACCTAAAAATAGCTCAATGCTTTACTTTCCTGTCAATTTAGCATATAAGCTAAAAGTCAGCAGCTTTTCAACAATGGACAGAAGATTCATATATTGTTTCAAAGAAAATTATTCCCAAATTGAAATTTTTACATGCATCAAAAATAAATAAATAAAGAAAGAAATACAAAAAAAAAATTTTACTCTAGATTTTGATATCCAATTGCATACCTAAAAACCATGAAATATGAATCATTCATTTCAAAGCATCAATATGTAAATTTCTCTTTTGATATTAAAAAAAATAGTTGTTCAATACAATCCATTAGCAAAATACATTTTTCATTAATAAAATTCCAATAATGCTATTTTTAGATTATGAAATTTTAAATCTTTTTTTTTATAAATTTATTACTTACAATTTTAAGATGGTAGTAATTTATATAATGAAATTTGGAAGCATGAATATACATGAAAATATTCCTTATGTTGCAACCCCCATATCCCCACCCTCTTCCTTGCTACACCACTGAGTCTTATAAAAATAGTCTGAGAGTCTTATAAAAATACAAAATGCTTAAAACTAATTTTTTTCCCTGCAAAATTAATCCATCATCATTGTTTTGAACAATATACACAAACCTTAAATGAGAATTCCATATATTTAATAAGTACATACTAGCTGTTAAAGCTGATTTTCGAGCAGAAACTTTATCTCCCATTTTTTCCATGACTACAGGAGAAGGACCAATGAAACGAATGCCAGCTGCCAAACAAGCTTGAGCAAAATCAGCTCTTTCAGAAAGAAAGCCATATCCTGGATGTATAGCATCAATACTGTTTTCCTAAAGATGAAAATTAATAAAATAATGTAGAAAGAAATGAGAATATCAAAAATATGATGGATAATAACACAATGACATAACTAACAAGAATGATACATTTCCGTCTAATATCTTAAATAATAAAACTTCTTAATTCAAAGGGATTGCTTATTAAAGTCTCACTTTAATTCAAGGATATCAAATAAATTGAGACTGCACTTTCCACACAAATGAGTTTTACTATTCAGGAATTACGAGTAGTACACAGAGATAGAGTAACAATTGTTTTAAAATAATTGATAAAATACTTAAAAGAGCTGAAAAAAATAACTAAAAATACTTTCTGATGTCTTAAAGAACATTACATGTTCATAAACATGTAAATCAAGAGTAATAGATTCCACATAAAAATCTAAATTAAATTTCAATTCAAAGTATTTATCTGAAACATTTTGAATACTGATGGTAAATTAGAGAAAAACCAAGTTAAATTTCACTCAGGTATTCAAGAAATACATTTTGAAGTTGACAAATAATTAAAATAAGCATAAAAAAAGTTAAATCACAAAATAACCAAAAAATACACTAACATTTAAAAATTGACATTAAACTTTCAAAATAATTATAAATACATCCCCTACTCCCCTCCAAAAAAAAAATATTTCTTCAATTTATTAAATGAAATGAGGATTTATCTACAAATTAGGAATATCTGTAATGTATCTATTAAATACATAAAAAATCAGACTTTAATAATAAAATATTGGATTTATTAAAAAAATTAATATAGTATCAATTTAAAATCCATAAAGCTTTATTCCCTGCACTTAGCTTAACTTATTAATTTTTATAACAAAAGTTTGATATGAATATTTATAAAAAATGCAATAATTATGAAAGAATAACAGCAACATCAATGCCTCCAAAACTGTTTCTTCCCCCATCATGAAGTATGCACTTATTTGCTAGCCAATTAACATGAAATTTTTCCCTAGGTAATGAATATTTATTGATAAAAAGTTGCATGCATTCCAATCTTGTTACACTTAACAAGATTAGTAACACTTCACTTTGGGAAAGGAGAATAAAATTTGTAGTACTTGAGCTATTTTGATAATTTCAGGAATGTTAAGGTATGCCTGAACAGGAGGTAATCCTTTTCCAATTAAGTACGATTCATCAGCTTTCTGACGATGCATGTGCATTTTATCCTGCTCTGAATAAACTGCAACAGAGCGTATGCCAAGTTCTGTACATGCTCTGAAAACTCTAATAGCAATTTCACCTGAAATAAAAGAATACAAGAAATTAGAATGAAATCCAAAATACAATAGAAACCTCATTGGTTGGTTTTTAAATCTCATCAAAATGCTTAATTTAGTACATTTTTCAAGTGTCCTTATTTATGTAAAATTTCATTTACATCAACAGCTGCTTCTGTTTTGATACACAGTTCACAAAATAAATCAAAACTAATATATACAGAAGATATTCTTGCATTCATGACCTACAGTATAACGTAAAATAAAGTTTTAACATTAATATATTTGTATTATGAAAGATTTCCTAATTCTTTAAAGAAATGAATTCTTTTGTATTGACTAGAAAAGAACAAATTAAATGTTTAAGCTATTTATAAGTTTTGAAAAACTTCATAAATGAGCTCTATTAAAATCTAATCATAATTATATTCATCCTTTATGTCATAAGAATGGGTTCCTTATGAGTCACAATACATACACATACACTAGTTGAATCATGAACACATACATGTACATTTTATTTTATCTCTGTGTTGATTTATTTTTGAAGGTAACAATTATCCTTAATTTAGGACAAATTTCTTTTAATCCTCAAGTCATTTCTTCCACCATTTGGATGATTTCCTTAAGAAATAAAGATTGGTTATTGAATATTTCTTAGCACAGAAGTTCCTTTTAAAAAATTATAAATAAAAAATAATTTTGAAATTGAAAGTTTCTTTGTCTTAATTATTTGAAAATCTTAGAATGTTACACAAACATTTTAAATTATTTAATTATTTAAATTAAATTATTTTAAATTATTTGTTCCTACAATTAAATTATTTGTTCCTAAAATTAAATTATTTGTTCCTAAAATTAAATTATTTGTAATTAAAAATTTCTCTAACTTTTATTTCAATTATATATGGAATGTTTTCTTTTATTTTCATATACGGGAAAATTATTTAGCATTAATGCATCAAAACTGTCAATTAAAATAACTAAAAAACTAAAATCTAGAATAGATGAGTTTTTTTTTTTTTTTTTTTTTTTTTTTAATAATCTAAGATATAATTATTATCCTTTTTTGAAATTAATTCAAACAAATTTCTAGCTGGAATTTAAACCTTTTATTAAAAACAATATAAAAATAAAGTAAGTAAAATACTGCAGATAGTTTAGAATTTAATAATAGGCACAACAGTGAAAAAATATAGCAATAAAAACAATTTAAAAGGAAAATTCACAAAATATTAAATTCTAAAAACAAGCACTTTATGATATCAAAAAAATTAATATTTTACCTCTATTGGCAACCAAAATCTTTTTAATAGGCTTATGCACCTCTTGGGTTGTGCCATGACTCTGCCTTACTTGCTGAAACACAAGGTTTCGCCACAGAAAGGACTTGCCGATTGAGGTCCTTACCACAAATTGCTGCATTTTTTTCTGTTATTTTAAAATTTAAGAATGCATTCAAATAAACTTAAAAACACATATGAATAATAACACTGACATAATAATTATTTTAAGTACCTGAAAATTTTAGATTAAAATAAAATAATAAAGCAGTTAGGAGATTTTAAAATAAAAATAAAAAAAACAAACAAACAAAAATTATCTTTCATGCAATAATAACTTCACAGAAAGCTAAAATTCCAAAATTGAGATTCTTGATTTATAAATTAAAAAAAAAAAAGCAAGTCATAAAAAGTTTTTAGGTATACCGATACATAAAAAATAACTATTTTTAAATAAGGATTAATAATGATATAAAATATAGCTTCTGTGCATTGTACTTAATGAACATAAGATGGATGAAAATACACAAATACATTACCCAAGATGTGTTAGATGAAAATATAAGTTCCAATTTTAGCCCAACATCAATTGCAATATATTCTATTATTCACAGCTAGAAAATAAATAAGCAGAAAATAAAATTAATTTCAATTTACATAGACACTGTCTGTGTACAAGTGAGAATACTCTAATACAACTATAAAAAAAATAAAATGCAATTTATGTGACCATGAACTATAAAAAAAAAAAAGTTCATGGTCACATAAATTGCATTTATAAAGACATAATTTTTGGATTAATTCCAAAAGTATCAATTTTCCTGCATCCTTATTACCTAATTTACCTAGAGTAACACAAGTTGCTTAACAAATAACAAAATACACTACTACATTTTTCTAAAAATAAAATACAGTAACTTCTGAAGTCATGTTTAGTAAATATAGAATATCCCAGTATTCAAATTTAAATAAAAATTTAAATCATTGAAATTATTCAAAGGTAAATATTTTAATAAAATCACAATTTGTAAAAATGAAGAAAAAAGGAACAAATCATGAATGTTTAAAACTTGGAAAAAATAACTTTTTTACTTGATAACTTGCCTAGAAAAATGTGTTGCAATATTCAAGTTTTAGAGATAATTTAAAAAAAGGACCCCATTAAAGTCACGATAAGAAGTTTCTAATTCAAACAATAAAAAAAATTAAATTTTAAATGATGCAATCCAAAATTAAAATGCGTGTTTTTGCAGGTACAAATACATGTGATTTTCAAATCTTCTTTTACAACCTTAATTGATAAGACAATAAATTGAATTCAATAAATAAAAAATTTATCTTAATATTCCTTTAATTTAGTTATATTAAAATATTATATGAAAAAAAATCAATTTTTTCCTGGTATTTAAATTTTGATGTAGCATATAATCAACAATTCAGATAAATTCCTGTCCTTTAAAAATATTTAAACAGAGTTTATGTAACAAATATAAATTGCTTAAATATTTGTAATTTATGTAACCATTAAAATGTGTTAAAATTAGTTTATAATGTTTACATAATTCTAGAATTTAATGCCTTTCTTGAACCCGAGTTTATTCTTGAAACATTTTAGAAGGGAAAATACGTCCTAGTGTGCCTAATTGTTAATAAATTAACAATTTATTTTTAGATGACTTAAAATATTTTCACAGGAGATTACACAGCTTCTGTTGCTCCATACCCCACATTATTCGAGCAAAACATAATTGTAGAAGCTCAGGCTATTATTGTAGTAGGTTAAAAAAATAATCCCAAATATGTCTTAACTTATGCTTATAAATTTTCATAAAGCAAGCTATTTTTGATTTCATAAGAAATATTAAGAGATTTTTAAAAAGAATAACAACTATAAAATTGGCATATCTTACAAAAGAAATTATTATATTCAAAATGGAAAGGGTCAGGAAGACTCAAAACTGGAAAAATTACTTTTCCAGCCTGCGATATAAATTGGAAGCTAGACATTTATCAATAGAAGAACCATTACTCCACAATTCATCAAGTAAAATTTCAAGAAAAAAGAAATCTAGCAATGTTAATTAAGACTTTTTCATCAAATTAATAGTTTGTTCTCCTAAAAAAAAAAAATAAATGTTTCATTTGTGTCTCATGTTATGTCTACGATACAAGTAACAAACACATTGAAATTGCCAACAAGAAAAACATCAATTATTTTAAATGATGGATAATAGCCTTTGTTGCTCCATACCTCATAAAATTAATCAATTTATTTCTAAACAACGAACATCTTTAAATGATGAGTAACAAAAATTATTCTTACAAATAACTAACTTAATACACAAATATGTAAAAATGAAGCAAAGTTTCTTAACAAATAGAATAAACAGTACATCTTACAACAAGATCTTATCTAACATAAACCTAAAAAAATGATTATACAACAATACAAAATATTAGTGAGAAAAAAATAAGTTTACAGAAACAATATTCATAATTCAGTAAATAACACCAGATAGAAAAAAATTTACAACTATTACTGTTTTGCTAGTATCACAATTTAACACAACATAACTTAAGGGAGTAAGAAGTCATATTTTATTGAACTATTGATATCAAAATGTTAGCAACATCCATTTTAATTAGCAACCAATAAATTAGTTAATCTTCTAACAACTTTCAATTTGAATAAACTTATATAAAAATAACTAAAAAATCATATTTTAAAAACCCAGAAAAAATTACAAATTAAAAACTCTGAATAAATGTATATATAAACAATACACAATTTTTTCTCATGTTCATACCTTAAAGTTAAAATGCATATTTTGCAATTAATATTTTCAATGGACTCAAATATTTTAAGAAAAATTTAAGCACTGCAATTTATATGAAAATAAGTTTATCTGAAATACTTAAAAGAAAATAAGTTTATAACCAATTGACTCAATTTTACCTTAAAATTAAATAATTTTTCTCATAAAAGTCAACATTATACTGAAAATACTCATTATTAATTTCTCACAATAAATTATAAAATAGCTTTTTTTACCCATTTCATTAATCAGCTCTCCTTATTTTGCAAAAACAATTTTAAACATTTAACAGCCAAACTAAATATCGGCGCATTTTAGATATTAAAAAAACCTATTTAAATCACGCAACACATTAATTAGTATATTCTTACTATATAAATGTATCTTCATAATACAAAAGCAACTTAATTTCAACTGCTTTTGAAGGAATAAAGTCTCATCTTTTCAAAATATTAATTAGTAGCTAAAAACCAGTGCAAATAGATAAAAAAAAAATATTGCTCTTCTTACGAAATATATAAATAAGGATACTTGAATCCTGTAACATACATTTTAAATATTTCCTTTTTTGTTGTTGTTTCAAGATGTAAATTCGAAGCTTTAACTTCACGAAGTTTTTTGCCGTCTACATATTAGCACAATAACAATAATCAAGCTCGGCTACGGATAAAGATGTCACTCAATATTTATTCAAACGAGATAGTAAATAAGTCTGGACTTCGACAGCTACGATTAAATCAGAACACTTCTTTCGTAATTTCAGGAAGGATTTAAGTAAATGTCCTCACGTGCGCTTCTGCTTTTTTACTCTTGGCAACGGTTACGAAACTGGTTGCCATAGCAACGAATATAGTTCATTAGTGCCAGAGGTGTATACAGTTTTGGTTTTGATTTCTGAACCTGCGCATTACTGCAAATAAATTTCAAATGTTTTTAAAAAAGAACAATCTGGTTTTCTTTGATAAACGACGAAAAAAATAAAAAATAATTATCAGAATTTTGCATGTTTATTGAATAATTAAAAAATGTTTTGTGTTAAATGACGTGAAAACCTTATCAATAATGCAATTGGATTTTTCAAAATTTCCGTTAAGATTGGACTTTAAGAAAATTATTTCAGCAACCTTTATATTTTTTCAATGATAATTGAAGAATTTACTGCAATTTTATATAATACTAAAAGGAATTAGCTCTACAAAATTGAAAGTCCCCCATTTACTAAAAATTAAAATTTTAGCGAATTTCTTAAAAAAAAAAAAAAAAAAAAAAAAAAAAAAAAAACCCAACAATTAACAGATAAATTTTATGCAAAATAAATTTAAAAGTTATTTAACAGGTTTTCGCGTAGAATTTCATAGAATTTCAACAATGACATACAGGCAGTTATCGAAGGAAAATTGAGAAACAGGGATGAGTGAAGAAAATTATCACCTTTCTTCCGATTTTTGGCTAAATTTGGAGCACATTACAAAAAGGGGAAAGAAAAATGTTACGCTGTGTTGATCAAATGAATCGACGATTTAACTAAACAATTTCAACCCTTGAGGCTAACTTCAATTTAAGATTCAATAAACTCTTAGCAAGATTAATGCAAAAACTAAGACTATTAATAAAGGTATAAGAAAATACTTATGTTGCTTTTAAGATTCTTCAAACTGGACAATTTTTGGGTTCATACTTTTAGACGTAGAACAGATTCATCGGAACAATCTTCGACTGACCTCAATTTTTTTAAAAATCGAATTGTTAATAACATACTCTTACGCACAATTCTCTTACACTTATTGAAGAAAATAAGTATGATTTTTGCTTCTCTTTTAATTCTCATATCAAATTAAAGAAGCTTACGGGCCCATACCCTGTGGATTTCTAACAAACGATCATCGTAAGTATTTAAAAATTAGATACTGTGTTTATTAAGAAAATAAGTATGTGGGCATAGGTAATGAAACAAATTTCTGAGAATTTAGAGTGCGAATAACACACAATATACTTTTCATCATATTCATCAAGTATGCGCACTCTCCAGTTATGCTCCAGCCTCAAGCTTACTTTTGTAATAACAACATGTAACAAATGAATGTGATGAAATAGCAAGTCTTGGAAAATATTTTTTATTAAAGTTTCAAGAAATCAATATAAATATTTGTGGCTTACAGAGGTAAAAATGAAATTAAATGGTGTCATTGATTTCATAGAATATAACTATGGATCTTATTTTCCGTTTCTTGACTTTGAAGTGTTTGAATGTAATGAATAAAAAAAGCTACCGGAATGCTTTTTCTGATACTATTTAAACTATATGCGCATATATAAGAAAATGATTACAATTTTATATTGTTTAAATAGGAATTAATTAATTGATTGTTTGATTTTAGGGGATATAAAGTAACAAAGGGTATTATTCCTTAAATAGGAATTATGTTTTGAATCACCAATTAGCAAGCTTTTCTAATGTTTATCTATCGAACGTTGATTGATTAATTAGTTTTATGGGATATAGAACAACAAAGGCTATTTTCCTGTTGTTGGGTGTTTTCGGCTCTTATTTTTGTTTGATACAAGGTCCGTTAACCACAGCTTATTCGAATGATGGTCAGTTACTAGGTCGATACTATAACAGGCACCCCAATTCATGAGAGCGTGAGAATTAGTTTCGACTTTGCTGTACTTCAACTACTTACACGACGGGACTTCAGAGGAAATAAGGCTCGAACACGCAACTTGACTTAAACATCGTCAGCCACGAACTCGATACCAAGACCACAGGTTATTCACTTTATTAATAACATTTTATTCGCATTCTTTAGTATTCTATGTTGCAGTGAATGTTCCCTGATGTTTATTTTATTTTTGCAGTATAACAGCTAATCACAATTACAGACAAAGAAATTTTGATGATTTTGCTTTATCAACTGGAGTCAAGGAATGATAGTCTTGAATCTCATAAAATCTATATATCATAAAACCAAATATTTAATTGGTATCAAAATATAATCAATAGTAGATGCGTCGAGAACGTAATAATTCTCAAAGCCATTTTTCATTTATTTTAGTGCTTTTAAAACTAAGGTTGGTGATCCTAAATAGGTTTGGAAAGCGAAATATATGGGTCATGAAAACTTAGTTTAGATATATGAATTTTAAGAAACATTATTCGCAATCAATTATTTGTTTTTAATTTAATATAATACATTTCTTGTGAACCGTAATTATTGAGACATATCAGTTTATTATTAATCATATCTATTAATCATAATAGTATCTATTGTAGGTATAAGGTATGTAGTAACAACTTAATAGCTGTTGTTGTGTTCTGCGCGTCTTATGCGTTCAGTTTTTCACATATTTAATAAATATATAATTACGACGTAGTATTCCATGAATTTCAAATAAAAGGATACATGGTGTCAGCGAGATGTTTAACTAAAGTGTGTTAGTTTGAAGAATTTGCGTAGCCTCACATAGGTAATCGTAGAATCAGCAGCCCTGTTAACAAATATATACAGTGAATACCTAAAAATGTAACTTTTTAAACTGCCTAATGAAATGAATTTTGCAAGTGGAAATGTCTCGGAGAATTCGGAAAAAACAGCAGCAGAAGCTCGAAAACTTCATGATTGCAACAGAAAATAATTCGAAATAAAAACCAACGTTTTTATATGGTGGCAAAGTTTTTTAAAAAAATTATTGAAATATTAGTTAAAATTTGTCGTAAATGTCTAAATATTCCATTGGCAAATGTCTAAATATTGTTCAGCCAAAAAAAATCGGCAAGTTTGGCAATTTTTGAAACCGCGCCAAGTTGTTAAACTGCATTATTAAAAAAATATTTAAATATTAGTTAAAACTTGTCGCAAATGTCTAAATATTGCATTGTTAGGCGAGTAAGAACGATTCCCAAGGTTTCAGAGCTTTAGCTTGATGGGAAGTTGGTTAAATTAACGATCAAAATTTTGATGACACGCTGATACACACACACACCAAGTGAAATATATAAAAACGTTTTTAAAAAATCTGAAACCTGATACCATTAAGGTCGTTATTCTACTGAATTTACTAGATGATGAAGGCCCATCGGTATATACGAAGGCTGTTTTTTTTTCAACCTCCGATTGGCAATAATAAAAAGACGGGTGAATGTAAAAAAATAATTTTATTACCAAAAGTAATGTACAAGAAAGGTTACTTTTCTACATAATCACCTTGACGATTGACGCATTTGTCATATCTGTGAACAAGCTTTGCAATACCCTCTTCATGAAATGTTGCCGCCAATGAATTAAGGTGAGTTGTGACGTTTCTTTGAGCTCCTGGTCAGCTTGGAAGCGCTGCCCCCCATGCCACTTCTTCAATTCTGGAAAAACTCGCACACTATGAAGACCAGGAATGCGGCAGCTAGCTGGTGTGCGCAGTAGGCTACTGCGCATATCCCCTATACACGCTTTGTCATTGCCGAGTCCAACACTCACTTTTTTGTTGAACTGCAGTCACGTAAACATGGCTGCCTCTATTGATCCCCCCCCATGTGTGAATTGCGAAGTATTATTCGTTTCTTGCAAGCAGAAGGGAATAATGAAGCGGAAATTCATCGAAGGATGAGTCGAGTGTATGGAGACAGCTTTATAAGTGATGGTGTTGTTTGTGAATGGTGCCCAAAGTTTAAAGATAGCCAAATTGCTTCCTCAACCCAACTGCTTCTTGAGTAATTTAAATGGGACATTTTCAAACATCCATCATATGGCCCCTACCTAACGCCAAGTGACTTTCATAGTTTTCCTGAATTGAAGAAGTGGCTTGGGGGGCAGCGCTTCCAAACTGACCAGGAGCTCAAAAAAAACGGTCACAACTCGCCTTAATTCATTGGCGGCAACATTTCATGAAGAGGGTATTGCAAAGCTTGTTCACTGATATGACAAATGCCTCAATCGTCAAGGTGATTATGTAGAAAAGTAACCTTTCTTGTACATTACTGACAAATAAAGTATTACTATATTCACCAAATCTTCAATATAATAATCGAATGTTAAAAAAAAAAAAAAAAAAAACAGCCCTCGTAACTCATTCAAATTCGAAGACAGTTCCAGCAAAGAGAGCTTTTCCGAATTTTTGAATAAATTCGAGGAACATTGCATTCCACTTCAAAATATTTAATGTTTAAGTAATGCTTTGATCTTCTAAGCACCTTGTTCAACAGCGTTCACTTCTGTGATTATGAGAATACTTTATTTCGCTCATTCTTATTCTGTTTGCTTTGTCCAGTTCCAAAACGGAGCCATATGCACGCCTTATGAGCGATAATCGCGCTAACTAGCTAGTAGCTAACGACAGCTAGTAGCTAGGATGTAGTAGCTAAGTAGCTAACGACAAGAATTTGATGAACTCTTATCTTTTTTTTTTTTTTTATCCATTTTACTCCTGATAATGTAAAACAGATGGATTCGATTCTGAAGAGAGCTCTCGAAGAATACAGATAGATTTGAGTCCGTGTGAGAGAAACTATGCACAATATTTGTTAATAGTTAGTTCTTACCTCATATATGTTTTTCATTCTTATTTAACAAATCTTCTCATTTATTTGAATTTTATTCCGAACCACTTGCAACGCTGGCAGACCATTGAAGGTTGAGGTTGGGCAATTGTTGTGTATAATGAACTATTAGTTAGTACCTAATTAAATAGTGACAAAAAATGGCAGATGGCTTAAAATTAAAAGCGTTTACTAGGATTGTATTTATTAGTAGGAATTGAATTGTGGGAGAAAAGTGGGCTTTCCCAGATTAATTGGATACAAAACTTAAGATTCGCAATGCAACATATGAAGTATGAAATTCCGGAAGATCGACCCTATGACGAAATGGTAGTAGCCGAGTGTCTCACCTACTACACCAGTATGGACTCGGAAATAGAAGCGAGTCTAATCTCAAAGATAGAGTAATAGTTTTTACGAAAGTTAGTATTTATCCAAGAAAAAGAATAAATGGGTTTGTTAGGAAACTCAATTTTTTAAGCGCAATTGTCTACAGTTACTCTAATTATACGCTCCTTTGGCTATATTCAAATTATTGTAAACTTATCTGCGTACCAAATCTTTCATTATGTACCTAAATATGTATATTCTCAACACTATCAGTGCAAAGAACACGAATAAAATGCTATCCAATTCGCTGCAGATTCAGACAATAAATATACGTGGTGTTTACTAATGAATATCCCAACTTTAAAGAGCTACAATTACAAAACTGAAGAAGTTACAACTCTTCGGGACAAATTAAATTAAAAATAATTTAAAGTTTATAAAAGTTATAAGTGTTTGATATGAGCCCACCAGAGATAAAAGAATAATATCCAATTGATAACAAAATTCCTCCTACACTTTTCCCAGCATGTTCGGTTTTACAGTTTGAATGGCTGTAATTATCCGCGTTTTCAGTTCATCAGTATTCACTGGTAGTGGCGGAAGTAATAGTATGAAATTCCGGAAATAAAACTTTAAGTATCAATAAAAAATGAAAATAAAAAATATTACTGGGAGTCAAATGAGGGCTTCTCAGAGACCACCGATTAAGTGCATGGTCCTCTGCTGTGCGACCAACCCACCGTATCGTTCCACCGGATAATATAAATCGTGTTTCTATTATTGGTCCCACTAAACATTTATAATATCATGAATTTTAAAGTACCATATATTTAGGATTTTCCAGCTAATTATTAAAGAATTAATTTTATTTTCCAATGTACTGAAAAACCAGTTCCTCCGATACTCGATAGATGGCCCCACGAATCAGAGTCATGTGATAGCTCCTGCAGCGCCACCTATTCCAGAACAAAACTGAGTGACACTTCGTTCTCGCTCTCTTTCGCCCATTTTCCGCTTCCCTTCTCCTTCGCATTATCCGCGTCGGAAGTAAACTCCGAATGCCAGAGCATGTTCCAGCGCCTTCTGCTGATATGGCTTAAATGAGGCAGCCATCTATTTTGCTCCGATGAACTGGTCAATTCGTCATCTCCTTTTGTAAATACACTCACTCTTTATCATCTCTTCTAATAAACGAAGTACAACAAGTCGAGCCTCATCATTGAATTTCTACAAAAACAACATAATGGAATTAACCCCCTTGACAACCAGCCCTTTGCATAATAGCAAACCATCGTAGATTCAGGATGTACAATATCATCACTCCACGGTCTACATATATTTCTCAGATAAGACGAAGTATACATTTTCGCTTAAGTTTGATAGTTTTAGCATATATCTGTCCAAAAAGACGATTCCCAAACTATCAACGGTCTATGAATTTAGTTTAGATCAACGATCATCGTCTGGAATTTTTTGTATTTTATTTTCTTGCATCTGGAAGCATTGTCTATAGAAGCACATTCCGAATCACGTACAGTACTTCTAATAAGCTCATTGGCAGCGGTAGCCTAGTGGTCGTGGTCACTAACTGGATAGTCGGTGTTGTTTCGTCGAGTCGTGGGTTCAAGTCCTGATGCTATTAAAGATCGTGTAGCAGAGCTGATGTTCGCTAAATTTATCGAGACTATTAGTGCGATGCAGAAGTTTGGAGATGGTGCAGATGCTATCATCATCACTTAACAAAGGTTCAAAATTACAATGTCTATCGCCAATAGTCTTCGTGTTGCTTCTAAATGCGACGTCAACAAACAATTAACCAATTCAAACTGTGTAATAAGTTTATTTTCTTACATTTGACAACACTGCCTACGGAAGCACATGCTTAAACTCAAATTCATATGTACCTCTAATAATTGCCTCTGTTGAGATTTCTAATGCTATGGATGGCACTGATGACGATTTGTTATGGATGACGAGATGGAAATCGAATCGTTAGGTACAGAAAGGGGTCTATACGACGAACTTTTTTACAATGAAAGTGATGATGTACTTGTTGAACTATTTGACTAAAATGATGAATATCATGATTTTGTTGGATTTTAAATATGCTGATGAGATACTTGTTTTATTTTACAATGGTTTTAATTTACATAAATTTCAATCTAACTGTTTTGTATCTGTCCTATAAGACGACCTTGGGTTTTGAAAGCAGTTTTTATGATTCAGCTATCATGTTATCTGCGAAAATATACGGCATAATATTTAATTTAATTTGTATGTAAAGTTCATAATTTCTTTAGTTTGTAATTGTAGCACTTCAAATTTAAAATATTCTTTTGTAAGCACTCTGAAGATTAAAATTTAACACAGTCCACCCTAGATTAAAATTTCTACTCACTCGACATAGCTTTTGATGGATTTAATTAAACATAATGAAGATGACCACGATGCACTCCACATTTTTCCAGTTTTTTTTTTATAAAATTTTCAATACATCTATCCTTGAAAAAAAGAATTGTTTTAATATAAAAACTCGCCCTGCTCTATTAAAATTTAGAAGCAAACAAAAATGAACAGACAACATCATAGATTTTCGACTTTGAAGGTGATTAGCAAAAAATCTATTTTTTTTTTGTGATGTCAAAATTTCTTAAGCTACTTGAACCTTGTACTTGATTAGAACATTGATTTTTGCTATGTTGAAAGAAGTTATCTATTATTGTTGACAAAGGGGTTTTATATTTTATTATTTTTTTTTTACTTTGGACATAAGTTTGCAACCAAATTTCTGTAATGTCTTTGTTAAATAAATTTGAAACTCCTACACTTTTCAACTGATGTTTGTCTTAACACATTTCCGTTATTCTATTCAAATTATCAGCAGTCTTAGAAAGTAACCGCGCTGTTTGTGAGATATTTTTTCTAGAGTTAAGTTTTTACCACACACAATAAGTAGATAAAGGATAGATAGATCACTTGTCTTCTTATCGACAGAAATCAAACAGCAAACTAAGTATTTCATTAAGTCGAATTTGTATCATTACTTTTTGAATGAACTGAAGTATCACTATATATATATATATATATATATATATATATATATATATATATATATTCATCTAAAGCTTTCCTAAAATTAAAATTCAATTCAGCTCAACTTATGACTGGGTATAAGAATTCCTGTTAATTTAGATGAACGACTTTTACCTGTTCCTGTTAATTTCTAAATAACTGTGTGACTTATTTCCTTTATTAATCAACTCTACAGCCCTCCTTAAGTCTAATTAAATAGTCAATAAATTCAAAACTCCAATTTAAGATATGTAAGAGCAGGACAAATCTATTAATTAACTAGCAATACAGGGTATGCAAGATCGCGCTCTCTCGAATACCTCTCAACTCACTTGATCTTAATTTATATTCTAATAATGAAGTCTAGGCTTATCAAATCACTCATTCCGATTCAAGCACTCCTAGTTTATAGTAGATTCACTTTCAATGTAAGCGATCAATATTACCAGAATTCAACACAATTTACAAACAGCTAGTGATTTTGTCCTCAATCTCCCTTCCTTTTTCGTTCCTCTCTTCAAGTTTTCACTTAAATTTTCTAAAAATATCTTTGGTAATATCTTAATGTATTCAAAATTAGTAAATTAAAGTAAATGTTGGAAAAAAAGAATTTGAAGCCGATTTTCGATTGTGTAAAGTATATTGTGAATTTAAAGCACAAGTGTATATCAGAAATGGCTAACAAGTCTTTGGAAGCCACATTTCAGATAGGAATATTTGAAAGAGCCGTTCAGTCAATGTTACCAGATGAATAATGTAAAATTTTCTTAACACTTCATTTCCCCCCAAAATGATACTATTTCCTTTCCTGTTTTCAATTTTTCCCAAAGATAGTCTTTTCGATCACGTGACTCTAACCTTAGTAACGGCCATAGTAACCGTTACTAAGCAGAAAGAATGTCAAACTCATGGCTCGCAATGGTTTTCCTCGCGTCCGGCCAACAAAACAAAGTCCATTACATTTTTTTATACCTAAAATACAGTACCTTAATTTTTTAAAATGCATAATTACAACTAATATTTTTATAAAAAATTTTAAACTTCACACAAAAAAAACCTATAACTAGTTTTGTCGAACTGACACACATATTTCTTGCACCATTAGCAGTGAATAATTTATGAATGTCATAAATTATTACCTTTACCTCTCTATTACTCTCTTCTACTTCTTTACTTAGTGTCCGTAATATTAAATATTTCGCTTTCAGAGATAAAAAAAAAAAAAGCTTATTCAAATAATACTCATTACTATATCCTTTTCAACTATTCTGTATCAAGTAGATTGTTGTTCAAGGAGAAAAAATACAGATTAAAAAAAATGCATTATATGTTGCATTAACAGTTACTAATCTATTTTAGACTTTTGTAATTAGTGTGTCTATGATGATATCCGTTTTTGTGTGTGTTACCTGTCTCCTCTGTCAACTTAAATGTTATTCTTACTATGAATTTCAACTTAAGTTCAACCACAGACTAAGTAAATAAAATAATCATTTATATCCAAAATACAGTTTTTATTGCTCCTTTAATAGAAAAGATACTCTCTGACAATTTACTTCCTCCATCCGAGAGTAATATCAAGTTCTATAATCCATCAAATAATACGATTACCGAAATGAGATTTGAGTGCCCGACAGAGTTGAGTCCTAATCTCATGTAACCCTTTCGACACACCAGAATATTTCCGCTCACATCACACCAACACTCTTCTTACTACCTTAACCTTATTTTTCTTCATTTCTCTGTCACATTTATACTACTTGGGTATATCTTTTCACTCCACTTCCAAAGTTTACTTAATTTGCACCACGTTTCATTTGATTGGGAAGAAGCAGGGAACTTAAATATAAATTGGAAAAACCCGAGATGTTAGTCGAAGGGGGAAATTCACGAATAGTCCACGTTGCATGTCTTCATAGAAACTGGATGGTAGTTAAACCAGACGAAAAATGGCTTTAGAACATCGGTGATTCTAAGAAAAGTAGGTATCGAGTATTTTAGTAGTGACATAAAAGATAAAATAATCTGTTCGATATACCCACTCAAATTGCTCAAAGTTGGGCTTACTTTACTCTCAATATTGGTATTAGATTCACTGCTGTTTTCATAATTTATATCACTTACCACAAAATCATCGTTAAATATTTTAATACTGACCACAAATGTATTACTTGGATGGATATTTGCAAGTGCAATATCAAAGAGTTTTCTGTTTTTGGAACACAGATTTACAGTTGGATGCTTAAATTTAGTACGTTGTTTTAAATTGGAAATTTTCATGGCTGAAATTATATCGTTTGACGACCAAATGGAACATGAAACTCGGCAAGTTACACAAGGTTCTAACCCACCTCCTTCTTATATAACACCGGTTACACAAAATGGTTTTATTTTTTCAATTATTTTGTCGGAATACTTTAAAATTTGATACAATTACATTCAGACATATAAAAACTAAATTATGAATTAGTTACCTCGACGGAATTCTTCTGAATAACCATCTAACCACTAGTCTTTATTAATCTATATTTAATATTACCTTATTAAGTATCTTGTGACGTCCTTCTTTTATTATTTAATTCAACCACCATGTTTTAGTCTAATTAAATGGTCAAAAAAATTCCAATTGAAAATACACAAGAGCAAGACAAATCATATAAACTACTAAGGAATATATTAAGTCGTTCTCTCCCGAATCCTTCTGAACTCGGTCAGTCTTACTTTGTACTATAATAATAAAATGTTAGCTTACCAAATTACTCTCTCTAATTGAAACACTTTTCAATAACAACCTATACTTATCTTAGTACTTTAACTAAGACTCGCTTCAATCCATTAGATTAATTTCTATGCTTCAGTCGAATTCACAAATATTTATTAGCCTGTCGTTGTTTTCTATCTTCTCCTTTCTTTTCAGTTCTATTTCACTTATATATCACTATCTCTAATTAAATTCACTACATTTCTTACTTTCATCTAATTTCCATTATAATGATTCATTTTGGCAGGGGAAGAAATTGTAATTTTATGCAACTGAAATAACCAAAATGTTCCCAAGGGTAGGGGACCAACGCGAATGGCCCAGACTCGCATCCTTAAGACAAATTATGGAAAGTTCCAAAGTATCCATGTTAGAAACGAAGAATTAAGAACGGAAAATGGGTATAAGGTGTTCTCAAGAGGCTTAACTTCCTCAGGTAAGTACGGGCATCATTCACCCGAGGCACCCTAGTGATCTTTTTCCTTTTCTATGAAGTTTACTGTCTTTGGTAAACACAGGTGACGCGCCCACGGGATATACTAGCAATCCTTCTCTGTTTTCAATCTTCCGCCTTTCCATTTTTTCCCAAACCTCCAGATCTCAGTTAAACCTTGTTTGATGCAGCACAGCAGTATCTGAATCTTGCGCCATTAAACTTCCCCATCACACACAATGGGAATCAAGTGCATCACTGTAGTATTGCCCATTGATCTTTTCTCCTTTTCTAAGGAGGCAAGGAATGCGGCTGTTTTTATATTTCGGTCGATGAGACCGTCCTCGATTTTTTAAGTGCAGATTCACTGGAAGAAGTCCAATGTAATAAAAGTTGCTTGCTTTTCCGGTACATAATGATGAATACAGGTCTTGTCGATGGCAATAACTCCACGCAAAATGATGATGAAGTCAATAAAAACTAACATTTGAATCAGTGTCAAATTTGTTTTGGCATTGTTTAACAGATAGCAGCGTATAACGATAACACCAGCTTACGTTAGTGATGCCAGTTACCACAAAAAAAAAACGAGAACTTTTTTGCCACTTTTGTATGTTATCTTATAAATAGTTATTTTTCTAATTATATCTTGAGTTTTAATTTCCTTAGAATGCTTATTGAGCTGAAATGAATAAATGCTAAAACATTAATAAAATCTTATCAGAAGAATTTTTTTTTTCACAAATCCTTCAAATAGAGATTTTCTGATTTAATTTTTAAAGTTTAAAGAAATTTTCTATCCAATCAATGAAAATACGACACTCAAGTTTGTGATGTTGGGCTGTTCGCAATTTTCTCTTCACTGACCTTGGGAACTTTTTGATATTTTGAATAGCATAAAATTACATTTTCTTCTCAACCAAAATGATGATGATGATAAATAAGATGAAGATAAAAAGTGCAATTAATTGAATTACAGATTGAGGTATACCAGTGAAATAGAATTGAAAGGAAAGAGAAGAGAGACAGAAAATAATGACAGGCTGATAGATATTTGTAAATTGGGTTGAATCCTCGAAATTAATTGTTTAAGTTGAATGTGAATCTACTATTAAACAGAAGTGCTTGAATCGGAATGAGTGATTTGATAAGCTAAGACTATAAATAGGATATGAATAATGATCAACTGAGTTAAAAAAAGATTCTAGAGAGAGAGAAACCTTATGTATTCTATATTGCCAGTTAATAAATTTTTTTGTCCTTCCCTTACGTATCTTCAATTAGAGTTTTGAATTCCTTGACTATTTATTTAGACTTCAAGACGGCTCTAGAGTTAAATAATGGAGGAAATACGTCACATTTTTCATTCTTATTTCATAAAAAGTTTATTTGTCTTCGGTGATATAACAGAGTACATGGAGACAAATTTTGAATCTCAACATCATTATTGAGATAATAATTTAAAAATAATTTTTCAAACCTTTTTTTTCTCCTTGCGTAATCATCAACTATCGCAGAACAAAGAGGCTTGTCAGAGACACTATCAAGGATTGATAAGTCGTTCTAAAAAAACTTACTTGAGCATCGCTGACTATGTAAACAAAGCACGAAGAATAAAAGCGTTACTGTGATCGATATTTTTTTTAAAAAAAAATTAGAGGTATAATAGATAGTCTTCTGCAAAATAGGTTTCGGTATCACTGACTTGGTCTTTATGCTTAATATTTACCACAAACAGCACAGTTAACCCCAATTTTTTAGTTTCAGCAAGTATTAGACACGAAGGACATTCCTAATTACATGGCAATCAAGAAATTATTTCCACTTTGTAGAACTAGGTGTCATCAACACTTTTACAAATTTTACCTAAGCAAAAAAACCCAAGAAAACATTTCTTTCCGTACTATTTCTATAACACTTAAATCAATAATTTTTTTTTATCATTAAAAGGGATTCAGGATTTAAAAATGCTTGTCTCATTAATTATGGTTCTACAGGATGCCCAGGGAAAACATTTTTCTTATGTGGAGATGACCCGGACTCAAAGTGAACCTAGGTTTGTTAAAGATCAATTCCACTGTAATTTACGAAGACAAGTATTTTTAAGAAATAAATGTGTGATAAAAAAACAAATTTCACTGAAAACAGTGTTTATATATATTGAGCAAGATAAGCGAGATAGAAAACTGCATTGGTTCAGGCGTTTTTTCTGTTGCAATTGTGGGCCATTCCTTTGTTATTTCATTGCAGAAAACTTTGTAAATGGTTGATATGTACTGGTTTGATTTTTTGTTTGAAAACATCACACAAAAAAACCACATGATGGCTTTGGGCGACGAACTTCGTAATTGTTGATTTTCGGTCAAGTGACGAGGAGGACATCTGAGCTGGCCCCTCTTTCTTCAAACTTCCACTCAATGCCAATGGGAGAACTTTGGACCTCGGCAGGTTTCACACTCGTCAGCCCCACTATACAGAGGGTCTTTAGTGGCATAAGGGCTTGAACCCTCCACTCGACGGAAACAACACCGGCCGCATGTTCGCGACAATGACCACTAGGCTAACGCCGCCGGTATACACTGGTAGAACTTTCTATTGTCTTGGATTTTCTTGATATGAATTGTACGGTAAGCAGAGTTGTTTTCTAGATTTAGGATGAATAGCGGGGAGCCATTTTTTTCTTGTTTCATCAATTATAAAGTTCCTTTAACATCCCGTACGATATAAGGCTTGACTCTCACAACTCCTGGCTCATCATTGGTGAATTGGAATTCATAATAGAGAACAAGAGATACTTGAAAAACTTGCATTATCCGACATTATTTCTAGCACGAATTATAACGTAAATAATAATATTGCTCACGTCTAATATAGAGACCGATAATTACCGATGGGTCTTGTACTTAACAATGTCCAACTCAGTTGAAATTTTGCGCACTCGAATAGTTCACTTAATTCTTTTTAATACTTAAATTTCCAGATTGAAAATAATTAAACAAACATAAATATTTTTTAAGTCAAGCTTTTGTTTAAAGATGGATTAAAAGTTATAATTTTTTTTCCTTCAAAAATATGTAGTACATAATTTATGAAAGCTCGAGGTATTAATACTTCTTTTAAACTCATAAATAAGTAGCTATGGTATTTAATTTATCGTAATTATGTAGGCATCTCAAGCTTTTATAAACTGTATGTTATTTTACACTTCAAAAATAATTTTTATACCTTTTAGACCAATTTTAAATAAAAGTTTAATTAATTTTATTTTACTTTCTATTTATTGAGTCAATAGTTTCTATTCTGTGAACTAACTATTGAATAATTATAGTAAAAAATACTTGCTTACAAATCGGCTCAATAGTCTCGGAATATTTCTGTAATTTGCAATATATTCTCGAATTAAAAATAATTTTTTTTAAAATCCAAATAAACCGGCAAATACAATCTAAGAAAAATATGTTTTTATTGAAACCTTACCTTTTTAATTTTTATTCGATAATACTTTTTAATAGGAACACAAATATTTTTCTCATTCATTATGAATCTTTCTAATTCGGATTTATAAAACGTCGCCAGACTGCGATATGTTATTTGCTCAGGCCTGTGATATGATGTATGCAAGAAATATTTACGGTCTTTATTTCTCTCGTACCACATTACTACGTCTCCGATGAACCACTGTTCTATTTTCTGTCCTCCAACCTTCAACACTCACGAAAAATTTCTATTTCTTGTTTCTTTAGTTATATCTTCAATCCTTATTACTAGATGGCGCCGCAAACTAGACTGCTGCAGTAAATACAATGTAAGAGATTTGGGAAAGAAATGTCGATGTTCTCGTCGTGTTGAGAATATTTTCATGTGGAGAAGAGGGAGGGGCGCGCCCCCAGTTCAGGTGTCGACATCTGACCGTTGTTCAAAATTATTAGGTGTATTGGTTGTGCTAGAAGACCTAGCCTTTCGGACAAAGAGGCAAATGGAAAATATTCAATGAACATGATGATGCTGTAATTTGCCTTATTATAAACCAACATTACCTAATAATTATCTGGAATCCGAATTTTAGCTTATTTTTGCATGAAAATTGGTTCCTAAATGATGCCTTCAAATGTTCATATTTAATGCTACAATAAAATCGCTATAATGAATTGTTACAATGATCAATCAAATTTTTTTTTTTTTTTTCATTCTTAAAATGTTTTCATGAAGGCAATAAGATCTATTGATAAATTCGAAACACATTTTTGAAAAAAAATATAATTGTGTATAAAATTGACCAAATTAGTTCACTAAATCATTTCTCGATCTTGAATAAAATCAGTAAATAAAAAAATATTGTTGCGTACACGACATCAAAGAGAATACAGGATAGAAACCAGTCATCGCCTCAGCTTCGGTTCGAGAGATAGAGGGAGCGCAAGATGAGAGAGATATTGAGAATATGAGGTTATAAAGGTAGAGAATATTAAAAGCTCATGAAAATTGTAATTCATGAAGTAAAGTTGAAGAATATCTCTAGCTGGTCTATTTCGTTTCCTTGTGCGTTTATAAATATTATTGAAATTTGAAGATGTTAGATTACTATTTGCTTCAGAACGCTTGAAATTTGAATTCAATTGATATAAACTATAACGAACACAACTTCAAAATGTAGACGATAAAAACCAGTCATAATTTAAGTCTCAAATCCAGAGACAGAGGACGTGCAAGATGGACGAGAAGTTGGGAACGAGGCCTTGAGATGGAATAACAGACGTTCCATGGAAGTAATGCAGAATCGAGTGTCGAATTAAAATTTAAATTATTATGTATCTCTAGTCGGACTGTTTTCATGTGCATCATTACACTATTTAACTGCTCTGCCAAACATCCAGTAAACAGTTGCACCAATTATGCTTAAAGATTATAATTAATTTGCACAACAAAATATTTAACATCATTAATTTCTTGTATGCACTTAATTAGAAAATTAGATTAGCCTAGATTAAACTTAATTGGAAATTATATTTCTTTTTACGTATATATGTGTGTGTGATGACTTACACCTTTCTTTTTAAATTTAAGATTTAATTATAACCAGTCGAGGAAAAATTCTAATGTACTTGTTTTTCCACAGTAATTGATATATATATATATATATATATATATATATATATATATATATATATATATATATATAGTGAGTATTACATAAGGATGAACGCAGAGCGGCTTCGGCTAACAAGGCCGAAGCTAATAACCATTCATAAAGTAAAACAAAAGAGAATAATAAATATGTTATGAAAACTGGGTATTGAGATATTTTAATAGAAATTATGGATATTGAAATTTACAATAATATTTTTGATAAGAGAGAAACTTTTAAGTTCCATGTGGATAGAGTACCACTCTGGAATAGTGTAATTCACATAATTCAATGTACACAAATATTATACATAATTATATCTTCATAATAAAAAAAAATGAATGAACTAGAAATAATGGTTAATTTCAATAAATTTTACAAATATTGCCTTGGTGCTGATTCCGCTATTATTTTGTTGAAATACTCATTTGAATATTTGAAGATACACATGGTAGAATAAAAAAATTTATACAATTTTTGAAAAGCTTTAGGAATTTTTAAATGTTTATGCTAATAAATTCATCAAGTTCAAATTATTATATTACTTTGACAAATATATTTGTAATTCTATTTTTTTTTATTGAAGACGACCATACATATAGCAAATTATTAAATTTAATTATTTTTTTAAGAAAGTAATTAAGTATCATAAAAGTTTTTAATATGTTTAATTAGTTGTTTTAAAAAATATATTGGTAATTTTACTATTTCTATGTTTTTTGTGTGTATTTTTCACTAATTTGTCACTTCTGGTTGGATCTTCTAAATTGTATACTTTTAGAAATTTTTACTTTGGAAGCACGATAGTGTTTTTTTTAAGGTTTTAAGGTTAAATTCTTTTCTGTACTTTTTTATCAGGATATGCGTTTATGAGAATTTTTAATTTCAGTAAGGTATTTAGTTTCAGCTTTAAATTCATTCTATTTTGTGTTCTTTAAGCAGTATCTCGGAAATGTTTTTTTTTTTTCCTCTCATGTTTGTTCATTACGTTTTGTTTATATTTACCATTTTCATTATAAAGTAATTGCTGATTGGGATAGTTTGGATTCGTTAAAACATGTTTAATCTCGCATTTTAATCTCAAGCCTGAGAACGCAAATTTTAATAAATTTTTTATCCTTAAATTATTTATTTATTTTCTTTATTGATTCTAATTTAAAAAATCATTTATGTCTTTGATTTATTTCCCCCTGTGTTTCAAGTGTTCATATTTGATTCATAATACTTAAAATCAAATAATTATTTAAATTTTTTTAATTCTTTTTATTTATTTATAATGGTATATATTATACACATTATTAGTGTGTATACATTTTTTTTATTATATATATATATATATATGTGTGTGTGTGTGTACATATGGCTCTGCCTATGTTGCTAGTTTATTCAATTAAAAAAATCAGATCTTGAGCATTTAACACATTTAATTAAGACATTTCACATTAACATTTAAACACATTTAACAAGACATTCACTCAAACGCAAAACGAATAATACAGTTCTATATCATCTATAATTTCACAGATCGTCTATTACGTCATCCTTCTCTTCCTATTGGCTCGATTCCATCTGATTCTCTTGATCTTTTCTGACAGAGTCAGCGCTCTCTATGGTCGGGAATTTTTCCCAATTATCCACGATCGGCTATTCTGGAAGAAGGTGGCCTCACATTCTCAATTTCAATAAAATGATACATGTATGTCTCAATCTAGAAAACAAAGTTGAAAAGAGAAAATTCAAAAGCAGTAACAAAGCTGAAAAATTAAATAACATCTATCTCGTCCTTGGAATATCATCGTCTTTAGAAATCACTACCGTCTTTGGAGTATCATCGTCTTGCTTTATCATTGCTTCACTTTTCTCTTCTTTTTTGCTAACGTCCTCAAAACACATATAAAACAGTCGCGTTGGTGAAAATAGTCATAAATGGGGAAAATTCATAATCGGTACACACACAGTCAAAATAAATGAAGAAATGGGATATTTTATATTACGTACCATCGCTTTATAAATTCAACACAAGTTGTTATATATTTAGGTCCTTCATGCTCTCCTTCTTTTGAGACTTCATATGTGTTATTGTCTCAATTTTTTTAGTAATTTTGTATGGCCGTAAGTATTTCGATTTAAATTTAAGAAGTACGTTTTATAACAACTAAGTTACTTAATTCGGTTTTGCTTTCCAATTCAGATTGATTCGAATTTTGAATATATTGATGGAGCAAATTAATTTCATTTAACAATAATACTATTCTCTTCATTATTTCAGCATTTGTTCCTTGGAATGTAATATTTAGAATATCACAAATGTTAATCAACTCATGTAATGAAAAAGCATCATTAAAAGATTTTAATTTAGATTTAAAACTAGAGTCATTTACTGTGAATTCAAAACTAGCAAAGTTTCGGATTCTTTCCGCATTTTTAGCATCGTCTTCTGTATCAAAAATAAACTTATGCTAAGTTTTAATTTTTTTTTTCAGATTCTTTAGTGCATTGCTTATTACATTAATTTCGTCAATTTTCATCTTTAAATTAACAAGAATAAATCTGACTCACCTCAAAGTTTTGAATTAAATTCCCGTAGAACAAACATTAATCCAAAAATTGACACTCGATCAGATCGCAATTTAATTAGAAATACTCTTTTTTCACAGTCACTTTTTACATCATGAGTCCATCATGTCACTTCTGACTTGTTGCTCTGCTTATGTTACTAGTTTATTCAAATAAAAAAAAACAAATCTTGAACATTTAACACATTTAATTAAGATGTTTCGCATTAACATTAAAACACATGTAACAAGACATTCTCTCGAACACAAAACAAATAATACAATTCTATATCATTTACAATTTCACAGATCGCCTATAACGTCCTACTTTTCTTTGTGCTGGCTCGCTTCCATTTGATTCTCTAGATCTCTTCTGACAGAATCAGTGCCCTCTATGGTCGGGGGCTTACTAAAGTAATCTTTATATATATGCAACGATTAAATTTTTTTTAATTGATTAGATATAATAAGCCGAAGTCAAGTTCTAACTAAATTGTTTATTTCATATTCGTTGAGAGAGAGAGAGAGAGTCATTAACATGATGATGATACAGCGCAATGTCGACCGCATGGACGAAGTGAAAAGAGCATATGATGATAACAGAAGACAGAGTTTTTTCATCGTGGATGTCAATTTATAATGGGGATTTACTTGGGATGTTTTTCAGTCACATTATACCCACATGGTGCTCACGTTGTCTAGGTGTAGGGATTCTTAGGGACTTAAGCTGCAGACAGAAAGTCCACCCCTACTACATCGAAACGTGGGATCAGCTGACATTACAGATTTTAAGTGCGCGTGATTGCATAAATTAAAATTAGAAAGGAATGGTATCAGAAAATAAGAATGATGAATGCCTTACTTTTAAATGAGAGATTCGGAAAAATTAGGAAATCAAATTATTAATCAGAGAATTTATTATAAATTAAAGTTAAATCGTTATATATATATAATGCACAAAATCTTAAGGCAAATTCAGTTAGTAATCAAAAAAGAATAATATATTATTGAATTTATGAACGCTGAATAAGTAGAAAAAAGGTTATTTTCAGAGATCATATGAAGAATCTTTTGATCATATGAAGAACATCTTTGAGATGCACCTAATAAAAAATTAATTTTTTTTCATAATTTATTTATTAAAAATGATTTTTGGTACACTTCCTGTTTCGAGATAATGAAATTCATGAAAATGAAAACAATACGGGGAATATATTCTACTAACTTTGCTATTAATTTTGAAGAAACTTTTGAAATATATTCGTTACAATGAGGAAATTGTCTTTACCTCGTTTGACCGATAAGAGGTAAAGCTGATTTATTTTCTTAGTTACTCAAATGGCAACATGAGTGTTGTCACATGCAAATATAAAAATAACGATGATTTCTATGTCACTTAGTTATGTTAATGAAACTGAGTATAGTTTTTAATACAGTGCGAAAAAGCCTTTTCCAAAATTCTAAAATTTTTATTTTATACCTATTTACAAAATAAATAAATATTCTGAAGAAAGGTTAGAGAATAAACATAACATCATTTTACCGAAATTTATTGAAATATATATATATGTATGCAATGTAAACATCACAATCTAAACTTATAAAATTAAAATAAATTCTTTCTGAAGAATCGAAATAAATGAAAACAATACTTAATTAAACAATTTGGAGCTACTTAAGTATTTCAAAATAAATATTTTTCTTGATGATTTTATAGTTTATCTTTTATACTGAATTTTCATAAATATAAAAAAAAAATTCAAATAGAAAGATTAATAAATTCCATTGAATCTTGAAAGAAAACAATCAATCAAAATAGTTAGTGATGGCGTTGTTATTGATGATTTGTGACATTGACTGCTGCTGAATGGCTTCAAATCAATCGAATGGTTAGATGTTCTCTATTGATAAAAACTACTACATTCCATTAATGACATAACATGCGTTGGTTTTGCGATGTAAGTAAGGAATTAGAATTTATGGTGGATTTATTTATGTGTACAGCTTCAGATGACCTTACGCCTGGACTGAATAAAATAATAATAAAATGGTTTACATTTGATTCATTGGAGATTAATGGTTTATGTTATCCCCACGAGGTTTTGTTTATAGTGTGGGAGTAAGAGTTATTTTGCTTAAACACCTGAGAATTAAACATGCTTATGATAATGATGCTCTATTTTTTCAACAACTTTAGAAGCGATGAAAATTACCAATAAAATCGACGCTTGTAGAACTAAAAAGTGATCGTAAAAAAGTTTTTTTTTTTTTATTTTTAAAAAAGAAAGTTTACCAATTTCTGAAAATTAACATCGTGGTGGAGTGAGTGAGGTAAAAGTAGATTTATGGCGATAGCGCCAAATCAGGCTATGCAAACCGTGCGTAACTGGGAACCCGTACGTAAGAAAATTACCTAAATAAATTAAATTATCTAAAAAGACCGACTAAAATTTCCTAAAAAGCAGACTCTTGTAGAATTAAAAATTGGTTGCTTAAATTTTTCTTTCCTTTTTTTTCAGAGAGTTTATCGATTCTTTAAAATTAACTTAGTGGATGAGAGACTGAGTGAAAATTGGATTCATGGCACAAGTGCCAAATCTGGCTTTGCTGCGGAAAACTATGCATGACTGTGATCTAGATATTATAAATATGGTAGAAAAGGGGGGGGGGAGAGGAATGGTTGGAAGAAGGGTTGAAAATAGTAAAAGATTGCTAAATCATCCCAAGGATACGTCAATCGAGTTTACCGAAGACAGTGAGTCGTTGAGTGATAATAAGCTTCAGTGTCACAAGAGCCAAATCTGTCTAAGCTGCACCAAACAAATGTGTTCCTATGATCTAGACGCCATAAAAGACAGAAATAAATAAAAGTAAAAATGTTTTTAATCAATCCTTTATTTAAAACTGGACTAAAACTTATGAAATAACTTTTTTAAATTATGAAATAATATCTAATTCATCAATGCTTGATGCGCTTTACTAAGATACCGAGGCAATTACCTAAAAATTAAACTCCACAGCCATTTACGTATTATTTACAATCGATTCGCCACTACGTTCACCTGATTTAACTCCTCCAAACTTCTTTCAATGAAGGTATTTGAAAGATGGTTTAATATGCATGAAGAAACTGCAGAAATAAGTAAAGAAACAGGTGATGGTTATTCCTGTTTTTTTAGAACGAGGATGCCAACGTGAAGAGGAAAATGAGGATTTCTTCATGGAAGCAATTTTCAAAAACTAAATCAAATTTATTTCCAAGAAATTTGTTTTCTGTTTAAAAGAAATGTGAATTTTAGCAAATAAAAAGTTATTTCATTTTAAACTGATTTAGCGAATTTGAGTCATCATGTATTTTTGATAAATAAGAACTATTTAGTTCTCATCGTTTTTCAGAGTTACTTTTTTTCCCTTGACACTTAGAACGAGAAAACACGACGAACTCGATATATTTTAATAGAAAAACCTAAAATTCAAAAATCTGAAATCTTCCAACAAAGGAACTTACAAAAGCGGAATCACTCTTCACACAATATTTTTTTTTTTAACTACGCGTTTTAAGTAAATTGAAATTGATGTATCATAAGACTTGAGAAATAATTACCAAATGTGAGAAAAAATATTAAACAACAACACGCATTGAACTACCTAAAAATCACCATTATGAAGAAAATAATACGCAACGTTAAGAAATAGGCTCATTAAATTTTTAATTATTGAATCAAAATAAATGTTATGGGCTTCTTTTTTTTAAATTTCTTTTACTGTTCATTGTCACGTACTTTTATCAACACTGTAGAATCAGATTATTCTGTTTTGAAATTAAAACAACACACTCACGCTTCTGTTTCGGAATTAAATTATATTCACACAATTAAATAATCACCTATTTCATCACAAATTTGTTTACTAGTTTCTTTTCGGTTGCAAAATTTTCAGTTATGGAAAAGAATATTTTAATTTTTAATTTTATTTGTTTGGTCTTTCTCATGACTGCCTGAATTGTTTAAAAGACATTATTTAAAGGTTTGAAAACTCCCATATGTGGGATTGATTAATTGATTATTAACATCGTACAAGAAGCGATGCGAGTGTTATTTGAGATGGATCTTGTAATTTTGAGCCTCAGTAAAGTGACGAGGACAACATCTGAGCCGACCCCTTTGTCTCCAAATTTCCACACCTTGCCAAAGGGTGGTCTTGAATCCCGGTAAAATGTAACGTTCATCAGCCCTGCTACACAGTGGGTTTTAAGTTACATCAGGGCTCAAACCCATGGTTCGACGAAAACAACGTAGGCTTCGATTACGCGACCATGACCACTAGGCTATAGTGATTAAAAAATATTAATAATACTGGAAACTGAATAATCGTAAGGTTACATACAAAGGTGACCAAAAACCTAAGAGCTAAAAACCCTCTCGGTTTTTTAATTCTTTCGAACGCATTTTATTATAATAGAGAAAGAACAGCGGCTGTCCGGCCCAACTCATCATTTCGAAAACATCAATTTGTAAAATTCATACTAAAAAAAAAAAAATTCTGTCATTTGATTGCACTATGATGTGTTATGTTTTAGTCAAATGTCGCTTCTTGATATTGAAGTTCATTTAAATTTAAATACCTGAGAGTCTGTATAGTTTGTAGTAACCCTTTCTGGCTGTTTATTTCTTTACGATACAACGATCCACTAACCACGGCCAATGCACCTCGTAATTGTGAACCAAATGACGTGGTCGACACCTATGCCAACACCCTGCTTTCCACATCTTTGCCGTACCAACTGAAGGACTTTGAATCCCAACAGATTTAATGTACATCATCTCCTTTACTCGTCGAGTCTTTAGTGGAATCAGCACTCCCCGCCGATGAAAGCACACGATAGAATTGCTATTTTTAATGTCAACAAAAATACAAGAATAACGCGCACGTGTGTAGCAAGTAATCATTGGTTAATTATTTTCTGCATTAATTCAGATTTTATTTTTAACAAGCCTTATATGTAATAAAGTGCAAAGTATTAATTTTTATTACTTCTCTTAATTTAAATAATCATAGGCAAGGTGCAAACCGAAGTATAACAGGTCAATTGAAAAGTCCCCGGCCTACCATA
>BMAW01051037.1:1177470-1195185 GCA_019974015.1 Nephila pilipes | reverse complement strand
TCTTTTGAGGGTTAGGGCTAACTAAAAAACATATGGATTTAATTCTAGTAGCGCCATCTATGTGTCAGGCCGGGGACTTTTCAATTGACCTGTTAACTATAACAGACTATTCCCATGAAAATATTAAAAGCTGTGAAACTTATGTGCTCCAGTAAATCTCGTCAACTTATATTTCTGTACTAATTACTAAAAACATTGTATTATGACATCTAATATTTCTCTTTGTTTTAATTTGTTAATTTATCAGTACAAGTTATAACTTAAAAGAACGTGATTTTTTCTTTACATTTCATATATTTCCCGATAAATGGATAAATATTTATGTTAATTAGTGAAAGAAATACGAATGCCGTCATTATTCGTGCAACTAATTAAGAGTATATATATATGTTTCTGGCCTTGCTGAATTTTTAAAACTTTTATGGTATTATTATTCGAAGTATCCTGAGATTTTTCACGAAATACCTCCTTAAAATTTAAAAATACTTTGACTTTTTGAATTTTCAGTTACAGTCCTAAAGATATCGCAACAGAAATTTTCCGCCAACCCACCCTCTAATCAGAAAGTGAACTCTAGTGCTCACAATTCTTATTGAAACTTTCCCACGACTAACTTAAGTTCTAGCCAATGCAGTTTTTGGTACGATCCTGAAGTATCCAATCATAGTTTGGCTTTCATTTTTCTCTCATAAAATTGAATTCCCAAGCGTTTTTCGCCTCGACTTCTAAATTTGGCTAACTAATTAAGATATTTTGGAAAAACCTAAAATTCCCTTAATAAAAATACTAACTTTCTGCATCCAACGTTTTGATACCACTGCAACTCCATTGCTTGGTAGTTGAGATTAACCACACTATCTTTCTCAATCTTGCCAATAGCTTGGATTGGATTAGACTGTTTTTATTAACGTCGCGCTAGAAGCAACACGACGACTACTGGCCACGGACCTCGTAATTTTGAACATCGGTCAAGTGACGAGGACAAAATCTGAGCAGGCACCCCCTCCCCTCTCCTAACTTCCTCACCACGCCAGTGGGAAGACTTTAGAGACCTCGGCATATTTAACGTGCATCAGCCCCAGCTGCATGGCGGGTCTTTAGTGGCATCAACGTTCGAACCCACGATTCAATGAAATCCTTTGGGCGCGAGTTCGCGACCACTAGTTTACCACGGCCACCCAATAGCATGGGTTACAGAGTAATTAATTTTAATTTAATTCTTAAGTAATTAATTTTAATTTACAGTAAATTTTCTCTTTAATCCTCTTAATTTCGAAATTCCAATGTAAACTATTTTATATCTTTATTTTACCTTTTAAATTCAATACACTAAAGTAGTTCTATGCAAGCGAATGAAAAACAATGTTCTTTAATTATCTGACAAGGAGGTGAAAAGCCTGAGAAGCGTGTGTGTGCACCATCAAAATTAGTTGCCTATAAAAGTGTTTTTGGCATTTCTGAATATTTTTTTAAAGATCTTACTATACTGTTTAAGCGAAATAACATGATATTTTTTTTTATTACAGTGGTCGGAAGCGAAGGGATTAAAACCTTTTGTCTATAATTTTGGAGTATAATTTTTCAACTCTTTTAGGAAAAATGTTTTTTTAATGTTGTCGGAAGGAATCATCTTATCACTTTGTGCCTTCGAGATGACTGTCTAGTAGTCCTTGTTTTTCGCCGACAAAGGGGAACATCTCTTAAATGGCATTTTATATCTCTTCCGTAGCATTTATCACTTTACAATATTTGTTACTTTGTTTGAGATGAAATAAAAGAAATTATTACCCTTGGAGCATAAAGCGTCATTTTTCAGGAGTTTAAGGCTATCCTCGGAAAACGTTTCGTAAACAGAAGTCGAGTCACAGTAAGAATCCTATAATCCAACCATGTTAGATTGATTAGAGATTTTACCGGTTTATCGAGTATCAGTGTAGTTAACGACAGTATCAGAGACAAATGCCTCTAGATAAGAAATTAAGCGATTAAAGCTTGTGTTTAAAGTGTTTCCGCATATTCGGAACCTTTGTAGACGATGTAAATATCCGACTATGTGTTTCGTCACATTCTAGTATCTACAAAATTCAATTCAAACAATGAACAATAATTTAATTCAATTTTTTTTTTACTGATGAAAACGCATCACGACAGAAAAATTATTAAAATACAATGATAGTTAAAACAAGTTGTGACGAGCTACTCTAGTGGCAAGTTTACTCTTATTTTTTATATTAGCACTTGAATACCTGGAGCGCTTCGAAGACATTCTAATATACAGTACACTGAACGTACTCAGTCGTAATACTGTGAAAACGTTATATGCAACCCATTAAAACATGAAACAGGGCACTGGATTGAAAATTGACTGTTGAGATAAACACTGGATGAAACTTCAAACCGTGCCAAAACAATAAACTCCCAAATCCATGCAAAAAAATTCGAAAGCGAATGGTTTGATCGATGCCAGATTATTACAGAACGCGCTGAAGTATCGAACACCGTATTCAAGAGAAATTACTGCAATCGGAGTTTCGTAGCCGCGGTAACCTAGTGAACTCGGTTTCGGCGAGTCAAGAGTTCGAACCCTGATGCTACTAAAACTCCACCGTGTAGCGGTCGAGGTCTAAGGAATCCCGTTAGCGTGGTGTGGAAGTCTGGAGGAGAAGGTGACATTTCAGGGGCCATTCTCGTCACTTGATAGAAGTTCAAAATTATGATGGATAATGCGTTGCTATTATCCATCGTGTTTCTTCTAAGCGCGACGTTAATAAATAATCAATCATTCAATCAATCCCAAAAGTAAATGATACCCCTATTGTCTCAATATCCATAAATTTGCAAGCATTGGAAATGCTTCGACCTATCGATGATCAGTCTCTTTGCTAAATTACGGGCTAAACTAAATATTCAGCTATTATAAAATAAAAGGATGTTAAAATTGTGTTTCTAACATTAATAATGATATTTTTAGTTGCAATTTCCCAGTTTGAGACTTTACAAGCATTTGTTGCACAAGCCTTCTCTACAGCTACATAAGGAATATTGGTAACAGGCTCCTTAATTCTGTACCGAGGCCAAATTGTTTTAAAATTCCATGGTGATACCTGAATTTGGCTCAAGTCATTTTGTTACTTCAGCTTTCCTCTTATGAAAGATACCTGGATCATTTCAATATGTTAAAAATTTACAAAGTTTGTAAGCAAAATGCGGAAATCAAAATCGGTCTCAAACGCGTCCTTGAGCTGAAACTTGTTTACCCATTTGAAAACGAATAATAATAAAACATACATATAATGTATCGGGTTTTTTTTATTTTTATAAGCAACCATCTCTGTATTTTTTTTAGTACATGATCATAGATAATTGCTCTTGTGCTCTAGACAAGAATTCAACTTCTGTTAGTAGCAGTTCTTTCCCTCATTATTTATAACTCTACAGATGTACAGTTTAACTAAATAGCTAACAAGAACACAAATTCAATTGAAGAGACGTCAGAAAAATACTACAACAGCTGATATTTTCATAGATTGTGCAAGATCGCTCTCTCTCTCGAATTCCTCTCAACTCGCCTGAATCCTAGCTTAGAATTTATCTATAAATTTCTAACTTACCAACTCACTCGCTCAAAATGAGGGGCTTTTTGAATGCGATTGAAAGACTCCGAAGATTTCTTACCCGAACCAGTTGTTAATTTAACTGATTTCAGTCACAGCAGATCAGTTATAGCAATTTACTCTAATTCCTACTTTACTAACATCTATTGGCTTATCGTTTTTATATTTTCCTTGTATTCCTTTTAATTATATTTCGCTTATTTTTCACTATCCTTCAATCGATTCATTTCACCCTCTTATCTTAATTTAATTTGCGTAATCACATTTTATTTGGTTGCAAAGGTGTAGGAATTTTATGTAATTCAAATTACAAAAAAATCCTACACGTCTTTTAAGTCTCAGAGGTTAAAAAAGAAAAAACTACGAATTGCCCAACGTCATAGAACTATCTGACAAAAATGGGACTTAGATTAAAAATAAAGACTTTTTAAAAGATTCGGAGAATTTTCAGGTCCAATCTATCATATAATACTTAAAGAAAATATAACTTCCATTATATACCCCAGATGGGTACCTCATGCAATTCTGAAAGATTTAAAGCAGACATTGTTTGACTTATAATGTAAAGGCATGATACAGCAAACAAATGTACATATTGAATTGCTAATAACTTTTTAATTTATATTCTTATTTTGTCGCGAAATAATTTTGATCTACTTAATAGCAACAATTAAATAGAAATAATCACAGACACTGTTCACATATGAGTTTATTTTCACTTCGGTTAAATTAATATTCGGTTGAAGCAAGGACGTTTAAGTGGGGTCTACAGAAATAATTTGGTTATGTATATAAAAAGTTTATCACTTACCTTTTTTTAAAAAAGAATAATTTCGGTATCATTTCAGAAAGTAGTATCCGAAAACATTAAAAATTTAAGGTAATCTATGATTCGAGATAACCAAATATCTCTGTAAAATACTTTTTCACGTGTATCTATTGCTTTGAAAAATAAATCTTATATTGAATTAAACTTTAAATTTTGAACATTTTGAATTATATGAACTACATATTTACCATAATCGTACGATAAAACGAGACCAAGGACTTCCAAAATTACTTATTTCTTATCTTTTATCAAACAGCCATTATCTTTTCAAGTGTTTTCAAAACAAAGAAACAGACTATTTCTGTTAGTTTGAATTGAGAATTTTTATTTAGCTATCGAATTTTATTTTGAGTTCCAATTTCTAAGCTTCGATCAAAATCAAAGGATTCACCATCAATCCACTCAACACCATTTTGTTCTGTGATGCTGCGCCATTTTGAATATTTTCGGGTCAAAGACTTCTTTTGTTTAAACATTCCATTCTTGCGGGTTGGACAATCAATGGATTCAGAATTTTTATTGGAACGACTTCTGCTTTCTGATTAAAGTGTAGATCACACAAGATGGAATCTTTTGAAGGAATGAAAAATTTCCTTGTTGATCTCGAGGAAAGATTGCACTTTGGGCATCCACCATCTTGTTTAATTCTGTTACAATATTCTTGCGGTTAGCTGAGTTTTTCAAATGATTTGAGAGAGTTTGTTCATGCAGCTGCTTTCTTTGCCGATTCAGAATCGATAAAAATACATTAGCCTGATTTGGTGTTCTTTCAATTGACCTAATTGGCTTAAATTCCTGAAAAAGAACATATAAGCCTAAAGAAACACAGCTTTAATTTTCACTCTACGCAATTTAATGAGAATATGATACAAAATTATTATTTTTTTGTATCGTCTGCTCTTCTCATAACTTTAAATGAACAGAAGTCAATAAAAGTAGTATAAAAAACAGAATAAGTGTTTCCAATTTAGTAAAACATTTCTCTTTACGCAAGAGAAACTTAAAAAGAAATTTTTAGGGAAAAAAAGATGAAGGTATTTAAACATTGAAAGGTCTCACGGGAAATTTTAATTAATTCTTCGTGTTTGTAAAAAAAAAAGTGTAGAATTTTACCTTTTTCACTTTGATAAAACAAAAACTTAGTTCCCCCCCTATCATTATATCAGATTGTGAAGTATATACGACAGCCATTAAATATTTAAACAGACAAACACTTTTACAGCAAAAACGGTTTATTAATGCAATTTTTATTTACTTTCCTCGCTATCCCCACCAACTTTTCTGCACTTGTCTCATCTTTTTGGCATTCTTCTTATCCCCTCAGCAAAGAATTCTTTACCTTGATCTCGAAGTTGAGTATTGTATTTTTCACTTTCCCCTTTCGTTGTCTTTGAACTTGATGCCACACAAAGCTTCTTTCAACGGGCCAAGCACATAAACTCCGAAGGCACAAGGTCAGAGATTTTATGAGGAGGATAAGGCAGAAGCTCCCAACCCCCATTGCAAACTATTTCTCGCATTAATTGTGCCACATGAAGTCGAGCGTTGTTTTACAGAAGAAGAACGCCTTTCCTTTGTCATTTCCTCTTCAACGTGGACTTGACCATTTTCTCAATCATGTGCTAGTGGTACAGGCTGTTGATGATGCGTTGTCTCACCAAATTATCACAGAAAATCGGACCATGGGCACTCGATTCGTCGGTGACGCTTTTGCAACAACTTTTAAATTTTTCCAACTGCGCTTAAGTACTTGCTTTGTGAATGAAACTACTGACGGATTCTTTGTTCGTCTGGGAGAATATTTCTGACGATTTTACACTTTTCTAAAGTAAAAATCAGATCACAGAACGCTGGTTTTGAAAAGTACTTTCTTCGAGCGGACACACTATCGTAAGTAATACTTCAGTTATGTTTGCGTGGTTATAAATTGAAAAACTGAATAACAATCTTCGCAAGATTACCAACTAAAACTTACGAAAGCCTGCTATTTATTTCTATTGCCTGCATTAAGAGTTTAATCACTAAAAATGTTTGTTTAAATATTGAATGAGACCCTCGTGTGTTAGACTACACATATATAAAATGATAAGATAAAATTGTACAAAAAATTAAAAATTAATTCTAAATTAAATCAGAACTGATCAAGCAAACAGAAATTGCAGAAGAGTCTTAATATATGACGAAACCTCCTAATGCACACTCACAAATGGAGAAGAAAATTATTTAACCCGTTTATAGACTTTATAAATTGTTTTTTCTAAATGCATAAATCTCTATGTGAATTGTAAGAGAAAAATGGCAAAAACACAAATTTGTCGAAAGCATCACTATCATTTTTTTTTAAATATAAACTTTATTTTACATTCGGCACTTAACAGTTCTTTTTCTTTAAGATATGTTAATATTATAAATTTTGGAATGTAATCCAAATATGAGTTAAAAAGTACACAAAATCTACTTAAATGGGATGTTAAGTTGATTATCATAATATATTATTAATTAAAACCGATAATCTGGATGTGAGGTGAGTGTTTATTTACGTCGCACTGAGGGGCAACAAAAGGGCTATTGGCGATGGACTTCGGAATTTCGAGCCTCGGTCAAGTGACGAGGACGGCACCTGAGTTTCTTCTCCTCAAACGTCCACCCCATGCCAACGGAAGGACTTGGAATCTCGACAGATTTAACGCGCATCAGTCCCATACTCTGTCTTTATTGGCAGCAACCCATACTCTGTCTTTATTGGAACCCACCGATCTCGAGTCTACGGTTATGACTATTAGGCTACCTTGGCCACACCGATAAGTAAAGGGCAAATGAAAGAAAAGTAAAGCACCAATTCATCAAAAGTAATGAGAAAAGTAAAGCACTAATTCATCAAAAAAAATTCAGCCTGTTTTTGATTGAATTACTTTGAGAACTAAACATCATTTCGGAAAAGTAATTTTTAGATAATATTTACTTTTTTTCCCTTCAAAATGTTATTGAGCTGTATTTTTTGCTTCCTTTTGATTCCTTTTAGCCATCCAAGGGGCTATTATTTTAGTTAACCCAAAAATGTCGTACCTAACCACTTTTCAAAAACTTATCTTGTTTTTGCGTATATTTTTTGTGTCTTCTTTCCCCAGTAAGGAACTTAATTTTCAAAAATACGTCATAATATATTTCTCTTGAATTTCTTATTGAATTGAAATAAAATATATACAATATATTTATTTTGATACTTGCTTTCATCACTAATGAACTCAATTTTAAGAAATATGCCGTAATAAATTTCCCTCAATTTTTTTATTGGATTGAAGTGCGAAACGAATATAAAAATTAAGTATTATATTTACTTATTAATTCATGTGTTACTTTAAATCAGATGTAAACTGGAATAGAGATATGACTAAAATTAAATAACATTATTCAGAATCTTAAGACTGCTTTGAGGCAGCCATTTTTTTTAGCCACCTAAGGGGCTATTGTCTTAGGTGGATCCCTTTCGGCGTACCAGATCACTTATCAATTTTTTTATCGTTTGCTTTAATTTTAATTACATTTAGTTTAAATATATTCAATTCAATGATTTATCGTTTCCTTCAGTTTTAATATTGGAAAAGTTTACAATTGTCTATTTCTCGATACTTCATCGTTTACTTTAATTCTTATATTTAATTGAGTAATTTAATAATAATTATAAAAAAAGCACACCTTAGGTAGTCAAATCTGTTTTTTTTGTGAAACTTTACATAGAACTTATAAATGTTCTTACGTTTTATTTCCATCATTCTAGATCAGGAGTCTCTAAACTTCGGCTCCCGAGCATCACCAGTTCGGCCCGACATCAGTTTGTTTGATTATGCAGCAAAATTTGCAATGTAAATAAATCATATAAACCAATTAAGAAAAAAACTAACATATAATGGAACTAAATATTTTAGTTGTAAATTAATTATTTGAAATTTATCCCAAAAACTTACAATAAGTGACAGAGGCATAGGTAATTCACATAATATTAAGCATTATAATTGTGATTAAAAGGATTTATGTACGAAAGGATTCTCGTCTCTCTCTCTCTCTGTGTGTGTGTGTGTATACCTTTCTTCTGACAACTGTTTACATTTGTGGATCAAGTTTATAAGCAAAAATTATCATCAGCGACTTCAAATAGTTTTCAGTTATCATAAATCTGTAAATAGTTTTTATATATTTCATTTTGGAGAAAATGTTTTTTTTCCATACATATCAGTAGTTCTGAAAATAGAAAAAAAAAAAAAAAAAGTTAAGAGGATTATATACAAATGATCTATCTGTACGAGTCGAAGACTTATAAAATTCCAGCAATATGATGAGTTTAAATATTTTTCCTTAAAAATATTTCTACACTACAAATCAATAATATTCGTTTGAAGTTCTGGGGCAAGGTTTCTATGTCGGCGTTAAAAAGATTTTAAAAAACCTTAATGTCATTTTCAATTTGAAAAGGATATCAAAGACTCAAAGTTTCAATTGAAAAATCTAGCGGAAATATAGGCTCAGTTTGCAAACTTACGGTAATGATTGCTTATTAACGTTACACGGAGAAGCAATCCGAGAGCTGGCAAAGGACTTCTTAATTTTGAATCACGGTCAAATGACGAAAAAGACATCCGAGAGCTGGCACATCACTCTCGTAACTTTCACATATCACCAGTTGGGGGATTTGAAACATCGACCAAATTTAACGTACATCAGCTTTGCTACATGGTAGGTCTTTTGTGGTACTGGGTTTCGAACCCGAGACTCAACGAAAACAACGCAATCCGCGACCTTGACCACTAAGCTACCGCGGCCACTTCTAACTGAATGTTTGAAGCGTATTAAAATACGTGAAACATTCTTTATTGAAATGCCCTCGAAATAAAATAATTTTTTTTTTTTGTAGAAAGGACTTAATATGGTTGTATAAATCTAGCAGATGGTGGATTACTCCACGATAATTTAAATTGATGTTATGCATATGTTTAATTAATTCTGTAAAAAATGATAACTTTAATAGCCTCTCATTGTTTTGCAACAGTAAGACGACGTTTCCTTTTATTTAAGAAAATTTCGATCATTGCTCATAGTTCAAAAAAATAAATTAGAGTCTTCCCTCAGCCAAGCCAGCGTGCATACAAGCCATGTATAACGTATATTTTCTGGTTCCTATATATTCTGCTTTTCAGATCGCATTCGTCACTCCGAGCTCTTCATTTGGAACTGTCCAATTCTCAGTTGTCTCTTATATTTATACCACGTGTCCTAGGTGCATAGAATATAATCGAAAACACTCGAAAGTACTTTAATCTTGATGACAACGAAGCGGGACTTTCCTAGTCATGTTACAACTCTGTTACTCGCTACAAGATGGCACTGTGCACTTCGACGGAGCAAGTGTAATTGCTGTTTTGTGTAATTTCGCCGTTCCCCAAAATATGCACTTGAGCTTTATAGCTTTGCTATGTACAGCATTTAATTTCTCTACTCTCCGCAAGGTGGCACCTCAATATATTTAATATGATCTCAATTATACAAAAAGCACAGCTCGCGTACAGATAATTTCCGCCGCAACAACATGTCCATCACATTGGCCTATAAGAACCAATCGAAATTGAGAAAGAAACAGCGTCCATCCCCGCGCCATACATACCTCACATACCGGATAGTTTCGAAACAGGACATAAAAAAAAGAGAGAGAGAGAGAGAAAGAATGCGCGCAATTCAAAACTGCAATATGATGGTATGACGAGCTAGCTAGATCTTGGTACTTGGGACTTAGAGGGGTAGTCAGTGGGGTTAAAAAGTTTGAAGACCCCTGGGATAGACAATATTTGCCAGTAGTCGGATCACTTAAGAAAACTTTCTAATTTTTTTCACTTCCCTAAATCGATGACTTGAATCAGAAGTAAAAGAAGCAGGACAAGCAATAAATCTTTGCGGAAACTTTTTTCTGTCTACCGAACAATTTATCGTTTCGATAAATTGAATTTATATAAAATCGAAGAGCGTTATGAACTTAAAATTTTTTTAATATTCGTCACATTTTGCATTGCCAATGTCAACTATCTTCGTGCGATAAAAATATGATTTAAAAATTGGTAAGAACTCGTAAATAAAGATTGTTTAGCTTAAATAATTGTTTGATATCTTAAAATTTTTTTTATCCAAGTGGTACATAAAACAAAACGAGGTGAACCACAAATTATCTGGACAAGAAATTACATATTTGCACACCTCTTATCTTCGATTCTTCTATTCTATAATTGCTCCGTGTGGTGAAGCAAAAACAAAACTTATTTTTGGATTCTCTACAAGGTTCTTCTAAGACCGGATTCTGAGAACAAACTCTATGAAAAAAAAAATAGGAACAAAATAATTATTTTTATTTAAACTAATTATACTACACAATTTTGTTTTAAGATATAAGCAAAAAATTTTTAGATTCTTTAACACCTACAAACGGGAATATACGATTGAAAGTGAAGCGAAATGAGCCGAAAATAAAACAACATTACTTCTTGTTGGTTTAAGAACTGCGGGATTATTTTGTAAAATAATTATATATGAAATGGAGGCTAGACCTGCTTCACTTTATTCAAAAATATATATTTGTTACCATTCTACGAAAGATAAAATTTAAAGTAATGCAATGGTAGTCATTTTCAACAGCTATCGTCCTCATCGACCACAAATAATTACACGTATGAAAATCTTTTTCAACGGAAACGAAGTTAAATATTTCGCTAAAAGAATATTATAGGCATAATATTTTTAAAAGATTTTTTTTCAATCAAATATTAAAACAAAATAAAAATACAGTAAGCTATCTTTAGTCCCCCATTTGATGGTTCGGCACATTCTATAATACGGCACTGACGAAACCACTTGCTTTCGGATTTTGTGGAGTGGATTTGGGCGTTTGTTGTCCTTGACCGCCAGGTCGCTACACAGCGAAGCTCGTATTTTCACCCAGTATTTATCGTCTCTGTTTCGGTATAGTTATTCTTGTTTTCTGGCGGGTTACGCATCATATTTGCATAATATTACACACATATAGAGAACTAGATAGTAAAATGATTAATTATAATAACTGTAATGATTAATTATAACAGCGTAAATTTTACTTTTGTGGTGTGTTTTTTTTTTTTATCAATACAAGAATATTCAATTAATGCTCAATGCTATAATTGCTAGAATAAGACAAATATTTTGCTGGATATTTAAAACGTCTACACAGGATCAGAAAGTATGAACACACAAAAAAACCCTTTTAATTATTCAAATTTTTATCCACGATTTATTTATCTCTAGTTAAATTGTATTGACGCTCCATGATCCAGCATTGTTGGGGTATTGAACATGCCGGATTAAAGAGAAGTTACTGAATGAGTATTTAATAGCTGCGCTAAAAATTCATTAGAATATGTCACCTTTTTCGTTTCGCGACACTCTTATGAAATGCTCATTTCATATATTTGTGAAAACTTGAATCATATTTCACGTCAAAGAGAAGCGCATTTATCCCATGTTTTTCTTCTAAAAATTTTATTCTTCCGCTCTTTGAAAAATTTCCACGGAATATTTGTTTGGTTTGTCATTTCCATTCCTTAAATGTTGGACTTTTTTAGTATGTTTCGAATTTCGAATTATTTCCCCTAAAAATTTTCGTTACTCATCACCCAAACACGCTTAGAAGCCAGCGACATTGTTTATACAATGGACTTATGTCAAAATCAAAACACGCAAATCATTTTATCGCATTCTTCGAACAAAGCAATTCTTCATAATTGTTGAATATCTCCGAATATTTGTGGTTTCCGATTACTGTTACGTCTCCTCGTAAGAATCATACCACCCGCAGGAGAAAAATGTTCTACCGAGGAGGAAAGAAAATCCCCAAAAAGGAAAACAGAAAGATAAGCGCGAGTCAATGAGGATGATAATTCCAGCGATTTCACCCAAATGAAACAATTCTACCTTCTGTCTGGTTTCTTAAGGGAAATGTTTCTTTAATAAATCTGGACGTGTAACGGGATTTTTTAAAATTCATTTATTGTATAGGAATACGCAGACTGTGCAGAACTACAACGTATTGATTACAAATGCTTTCCATCTGGTGTTATGGGAAAATCCCTGTCATCGCGAAATTTTAAAATTGATTGAATTCCTTTTCTTATTTCTTTTTTTCTTGGCGAGAAATAATGAGAAGCGGTGACACTAGTTTTGGATGTAATTTAGAGGAAACGCGAATATTTTCCCCACATCTTGCAATCCACTTTATAAAATACATAGGTATCAAGTTGCGGTAAAAGCAAGTGTTCGATAAGATTGCCAAACTTATCGCCAAGATAACAATCTTGGCGATTTAGGTTGCAATTCGTTCTGTTTTTAAGTAAGTTAAAATTTCTTAACGTTGACTTTACAAAGGCTTAAAGATGATAAGTTAAATTTTTGTGACATGAAATGGGAAATAGCAAGTTTTTATTACATCTGTTAGCGGTGATTGCAAATTCACCGAATTTGTTCTGTTACCGGTAATTGGGTAAATTTTTCGAACAAAACAGATATGCCGGCAAATTACCAAGAATTCTTTCAGAGGCACGTATGAAATAAAAATTAATAAGACTAAAATTATTTTAAATTTAATTCTTATATTCTGGGACGAAAATATTTGAAAATAAACATTCAAGTTCAGATTAACGCATTCTATTTTAAGATACAAAAAAAATAAATAAATAAATAAATAAAAATAAAAATATTGAAACGGGCTATGCTAATTTCACTTTAATATGTATTACCGTTTTTTTACTGTTAAATTATCAAAAAATAGAATTATTCACAAAAAATATTAATCAGAGTAAAGTAAGCATACTTCTGAGATTCCCACAAAAGTAAATATTATCAAGAAAAGAAAATATCTTCTTCAAATTCTTAATGCATTTGTATTTATTTAATTTAATTTATTTATTGATTGATTTTTGTGAGAAATGGAGCATCAAAGGCTTAATTTGCATTTGTATTTTCATAAGGAAAACATTCCAAAGTGCAAAAACATTACCAATATCAACAACAAAAAGAATGAAAATAGGCGATTCTGTAACAAAAATCAATTATTAAATGAAATATTAAAGTGAGAGTAAACGACAAATTATATATATATATATATATATATATATATATATATATATATATATATATATATATATATTAAATTAGACACGAATATCCTGTTCGGATATTTATAAATAAAAGCAGACGATAATATATTAAATTAAATATACCTTAACAATGTAAATATACATTAAGCAAATTAAATATAATTATTATTATCATAATGTATTATAAAGCTAATATTTTGATTCCTGTATCCTTTATTTTATGTCCACGCATTTTTATTGATACCATTTTCTCAAAACAACAACATATTTTCATTTTCTATGTACGAGTAACAGTGCAGAGAATCGTCCTCGCAGATTCACCTAATTATATAATATTATAACTAGGTACTTAATTGTTATGGACTAATAAGATTCGAGTCCTTAATAAAACTTTAAATGACGATTCGACTCCCCGATACTTTGTAGACTCTCTCTACTTTTGATCTTTTGTTTCTTTACTCAGCATTGGCACTACTGTGACGTCTTCGTTGATAATTTCAGCTCATTCTCTGTACCTCTAACCAAATTGTTCGCAATTATAAATGCATCTCTTCAACTGAATTGATTACATTTCACTGAATCAATTCTTATCTGTGTAAGTCCTATTTTATTCATTGGGACAAATTTTCCATTCAATAAACCTCATATTAAGGGCAAGTTGAAAAGTAAAGTGCTATAGAACCTTAAGTCCCACATGTACATAAATTACGTATCACAGGATTACATTCTGGCTTGCATGGATTGGACAAATCTCATTTGTATGAATAGTACTACCAGATTTTTTGAAGCTCATTCGATAGATTTGGTTTAACCTTGTTTATATCACGAAGAATTTGAAACAAAATTACTCTTTTTTATATAAAAAATGATTCATTGGTATCAATTAAATTCTGTAAGTAAAGAAGAATTATTTTGATTCTTTATTTTATCCTACATTGTTTCTCCACAATTTTTAACTTAAAAATATCCTCTTAAATTAATTAGATACAGGGATTGCAATGCAGGGATTGCCCATAAAATGCGAATTTCAACCACAAATTTTTACAGACAACTCGATATTTTGGAAAATTATGAATATAACATTGTAATATATACTTAGTGAAGCTCTAGGGATTCCGAATTTGTGTTCTTTGTAATGCTGAATTTTTTTTTACTTATAATTCGATGGAAATATTGAAAATGATGTCAGAGTCTTAGAAATTATACAGGATATGGTAACTAGTTATCAAATAAATTATGTACAAAATATAATTTTGCGTTCTCCCATGAAGAAAATATGAAACGAACTCAAAATATTTTGAAAGCCACCACCACCAACAACGATAAAAGGAAAGATGTATATTACAAAAATATGTAAAAGAAGAATTTGGTAAGAAACTTTTCTTAATTCTTGACTGTAAAATACGAAAGAAAACAATTTTCTTTCTGCTTGAAAACATTTTTCTAAGATTCAAAACTATGTCAGATAACTTTATTATTACGAATTTTTATTTTAAGCCCCAGCGAAAAGAATTCCCAGTAATTTATCGGTATACCGGTTTTGTTTGAAAATTTTGACGAATACAACTAATAAAAAGTAAATAAATATGGAGTCACTAATTAGATGTGAAATTTTCCTTATTTATAAAAAAAAATATCTATCGGTTTTGTTTTCCTCTGATAAAAATATATCATTGCCTTTCACAAGAAAAGCACAGGACTTATGACCACGAGATATCTGAATTATCTTTTCTTTCTCTTTACACATTTGCGGTCTTTGCTAAACACAGGAGGCGCACCACTGTGATTTCCAACGATATTTTCTACTTTCGACTTTCTTCTTGTTATTACATCCTTTTTTAATTTTTTTTTCTTGCATTCAAATCCTTATCTAGATTACATACACACATTTTTTTTTATAAATTTACGAGTGTGGGGCGCAGCTAGATGAAATGTGACCCTTATGTCAATAAAACTAATCAATTCTATGTTGAAGAAAATATATTTGATACTTAAAACAAAGATTTTTTGCAAAGTATTTCATAATTTTGTAATTGAAATACAGTAAGACACTGCTTAATGCGGACGGCGAATAATTTCCAGCGGTAAACGAAACAGCTTCCAAAGAGGTCATCTTAACTCGTAAACAGTGGGATGTGATTACGATTGTTTATTAATGTCGCTCTGAGAAGTAGCACAAGGGCCATTTGACATTTTTCGCCTTTTGGCGACAAATCTTACCATTTGGTGACAGATCTCGTCATTTTGAGCCTCGGTCAAATGACCAAGATGACACCTGAGCTGGCACGTCCCTCTTCAAACTTCCACATTCCGCCAACAGGAGGATTTTATGCTTCGAGAGATCTAACTTATATCAATCCCACTACACCGCGGTTGCTTAGAGGTGTCTGGGTTCAAATCCACAACTCAAGAAAAACATCGCCGGTTGCGAGTCCTCGACCATGACCATTCGACTACTGCAGTGGCAAATAATAAGTGGAACAGAAAGAGAATAAGAATATTTATCTGTTCTGCTTCATTTTGTAGAACTTATTAATTTATACGTTTTATGGCATTAATTGTATTTATTGCTATAATGTCGATTTTTATCCATGAAACATTCTTGAAAATAAAAATAAAAATATAGAAAAGAACTTGTGATGAGGAAGGCTGATCCTCATTTGGCATTTTTTTATTTGTGGAAATATCTTCTCTAACGTCATTTGCTTTTTCCAGTTTCATTTAGGAAGAAGGTGCCCGTAGCGAGACATCGTATCAATTACGCTTCGTCTTGCCTTTGAACTTCTTCAACGCCAATGTAGATGGCAAGTCGTTTTTCCATTTCCTCAATTATTTACATTGCTTCTGGAAAGGGAAATGTTTCTTGTAGCAGTCGTTGTGGTTGTAGTTGATTATGGTATAATTTGGTCTTTATTTCTTAGAGTTATGCGTATCAATGAAATAGAAAAAATGAATTCAGGGTCGATATCAGACTGCCGTTCACCTGCATATAAACATATGAATATATGTATTTTAGTTTTCAGCGAAATGATATTCTTGTAGCTTAACTTACGTTTTCTTTGCTATCAACCGTTGCGAAAACTTAGAATTTATTTATCACAACAAAATGAAATATCATGTTTATCTCTTTATACACACAAAAACGTTGATGAATGATCATAAATAAACAGTAATGCACCAAACATGTGTTCGTTCTTCAATGATATTTTGGAGGGAGCAATGCTTTTCCCGCTTAATCGAAGGAGGTCTGTTGACTTTGAGCGACAGAGATGGTTTGAACTCTCGATCTATCGGTTCAGATAAAACATGTCCGGTCGCTTTTTGTGGTGCTCTTATCAAAAGTCGAAAAAGGGATCCCCCCTTCGGACTAGTTATCAAGGCGTTTTAACTTCTGTTGCCGTTGTTGAAGAGAACCATCGCAACATCAAAACGTGCCACGTCACCACGAAATTCTGAAACAGTTAAACAGTGTCTTGGTGTTAAATGGTACCATGGTTAACGACGGTAAGCCATCACAATTCAAGACGTGATTTTTCTTACGAGTATGATAATAGTAATCGATTAATTCTTTGTTGTCCCTGTTTCGAATAATAGTTCCACGTCGATTAATCTTCTGATATAAGAAGCTTTTAAATTATTCGATAACTGCTAGATGGTGCTGACACACAATGGAATAATCGACGAGGCGAAGAAAAGCAATGCCCGTGTTGTTACCCAAGACAATATATGTTTGTTCACAGCATCTCGTCGTCATACGTTAAGTAAAGCCGCCATTACTAACATGCCATTATATAGGATATTCTCTGACATTTGAATCAGTCCCGATAATTCTCAATTGCAAGGGAACACTGTATGTTCATAGTATTTTAATAAAAACATATTCAGAGAAATTAAAAATTCAGTTCTCAGGGTAGAAACCATCTGGTTTATATTTAAATTTAATTTAGAGCTCGCGATAGTCTAGTGGTCATGGTCGCGTTGATTTCGTCGAACCGTGGATTTTGGTCTTAATGCCACTATTAAAGACACCCCATATAGCAGTGCTGATGCTCGTTTAATCTTTCAGGGTCCAAAGTCCTCTCGTTGACGTGGTGTGGAAATTTGGAGA
>BMAW01051037.1:1118320-1177445 GCA_019974015.1 Nephila pilipes | reverse complement strand
GAGTTACGTATTAATCTTCTGATATAAGAAGCTTAAATTATTCGATAACTTGCTAGATGGTGCTGACACATTGATTGGAATAATCGACGAGGCGAAGAAAGCAATGCCCGTGTTGTTACTCAAGACAATATATGTTTGTTCACAGCATCCGTCGTCATACGTTAAGTAAAGCCGCCATTACTAACATGCCATTATATAGATATTCTCTCGACATTTGAATCAGTCCCGATAATTCTCTCAATTGCAAGGGAACACTATATGTTCATAGTATTTTAATAAAAACACATTCAGAGAAATTAAAAATTCAGTTCTCAGGTAGAAAACATCTGGTTTATATTTAAATTTAATTTAGTGCTCGCGATAGTCTAGTGGTCATGGTCGCGTTGGATTCTGTCGAACCGTGACGGGTCTTAATGCCACTATTATAAAGACACCCCATATAGCAGTGCTGATGCTCGTTTAATCTCTTTCAGGGTCCAAAGTCCTCTCGTTGACGTGGTGTGGAAATTTGGAGAAGGAGAGATTAGACTGTGTGTCGTCCTCGTCACTCAATTAAGGCTCAAAATTACGAGGTTAATACCAATAACCCTCCTGTTGTTTTCTAGTGTTACTTCCAAAACAATCCCAATCACATTAAATTTTATGCAAAATGTAATTCTCATATATTTGATACTATATATAGTATAATATAATCAGTAGCTTTAAATTTTTTATTTTAAATATATTTTTATCCATTTTTTCGTCAATAATATTAATTTAAAAATACACAAGATATTAAAATTTGTAGAATATAAATAGTTTCGAAAATGTTGAATTCAAATCTTCATAAAATGCTCTTCATTTTCAAATATAATGCCAAGTTAAGAGAAAAATAAAAAAAAAAATTGAGGCATGAATAGTTTCTAATTGACTTCTGTTTTCAAAAGTTATATGTATTTCATATCTCCGAAATCAGTTATAGTTATTAAACGTTTAACAGGCATATTTATACCTTTTAAAAGATTGATCATTCATCTTTACAAAATCAACATTACTAACACCTGTTGTGACCTATAATGTCCCATGTTTTCTTGGCAAAATTGGTTCTGATTGTTAAACCAAATAGTTAAATTCCGTATCTTCGGGAGAGTAATCTGGGCTAACTTTATAATATTATCTATTTGCAAAAAGTAAATATCGAGTTTTTCTTAATCCAAAATGGAGGTATTTTAGTATTAACTTAGGCATAAATTTTGAGTAAAATACTACAGTACCTTTAGAATTTTCCTTATTCTCAACATAATGTAGAAAAGTCATTTTTAAAACGGTCAACCTAATTACGGGGGGCTAGCTTGTATAATACGAATCCGCTAATTTGCAAAAAAACTAAGTATTTTTTCGTTGGCCAAGGCAAACGATGATCACCGTCAAATGTGGAATATTTTTTAATCTCTTTAGATTATATATTTCTTTCTTAAGTTCATGAGGAAAATAATTTAAACAAATGAACTTTCTTTTTATGAAATTCAAGTAGTTTATTTTCGAAAGTGTATTACTAGTTTGTTGTTGACGTAGCTAAAAGTTCTGATGATAAGAAATTAATAAATGATCTACGGCGATCGGTATAGGATGGCGATCGAGAAGCGGCGTTGATTCGAACCCTGACCATGTCCGAAGTTGACGGGCTTAACAATCAAGCCGAAAATATATCTTCGCTGGTTGAGTAAGGCGTTTTGACTCGCTGCAATACTCCTCCAGCATTATCGTGATGACAATGGCGAGCCAGGCCAGAAGGTTGTTTTTCTTGATTTTGTCGTGCTTCATTACTGTAATTGATTGCAATTATTATACATCCCTCCCTGTAGAATCTTGAGTTATTGGCTCTCGTGTTGAGTGGCGGGTCTCGTCGACGTGCGCCAGAGCCGGATATCACTAGTCGTGATTTTGAATGCGTTTTTGTCTTAGACTGCACAGAGGCAAGCATTTTTCGCGTCGGGGCATATGCAATCAGGTAAGGCGCTGTGCTGCCATCTAGTGTTAATGTCCTGAGTCACCACTACGGCGATCGGTATAGGGACATGATCGAGAAGCGGCAGCGTTGATTCGAACCCTGACCAAGGGGTCCGAAGTTGACGGCCTTGCTCAACTGCCGAAAAGATATCTCTTCTGGCTGGTTGAGTAAGGCCTTGACTCTGCTGTGATCTAACGGAAAAGTACCAAAACACTATAAGAAATAATAACACATTATCTTTAGTACGCAACCACAGAAATAACAATGAAAGTGGAATTACTTTTAAATCAACTTATATTTTGGGTGTTTTACATAAAGCCTTTTCAAAAAAAAAATATCACATGAATATTTTAAAAATCCGTGCCATAATCTGGAAACTGAAGCAATTAATTGAATTCATTTTTCACAAATGTCGATGTCGGACAGCCGATTGTTAGCATCATGAAAAAGCAACACGAAGATAATTCGACGATGACCTTCAAACTATGAACCTCAGTTAAATGACGAGGACAACACTTTGAGCTGGTACTCTACTCTCCAAACTTCCACTGCTCAACGGAAGGACTTTGAGCTCTCGATAGATTTCAGAACGCATCAGCCCGGCTATGACGAGCCTTAGTGTCATCAGGCTCGAAACCCACACTCAAAGGAGAAAACGTGGCCACGAAACTCAATACCTCTAAAGATGGGGTTAGGGGTTGATGCACGTCAAACTCGTCCAGGCTCTGAGTCTCTCCTCCATTCGTTTGAGATAGAAGGAAAGAGGAGGTGCGAGGGAATCGTCACGGATCGAAGTTCAATATGTGACGAGCTGCATCGCCAATAGAACGCGGTTAGCACAATAATTACTTTATTATCACAAGCTATCAATTGATATTTTGATATTGCAAAAATCACTTATTTAAATAGATCTCAAGTGTATATATCAAATAAAATGTGAGTAAAAAAAAACTTAAGTATTTTCACTTCGAGCACATTCTGTTACGAACAAAGCAGAAATTTTTAAAAAAATATTCTGAAATATCTATTTTAATTTTAATCTTTTTTTTTTTTTTATCAACGTCGCAAATGAGACGCAACACGAGGATTATTGGCGTCCGACCAGATGTCTCTTAACTCGGCCAAATGGACAAGGACTACTTTAAACTGCACTCTCCTCTTCAGACTTAGACGCTTCTGCCAAGAGTACGCCTGAAACTTCTACAAATTTAATGTGTATGAGCCCTGCTGTTGGAGCGTCTTGTGGCATCAGAGCTCACGTAAACACCTGGCAGCGAATCCGTAACCATGACCACTATTCTACCGTGACCACATATCTGAAGGTCAACTATTACCACTTTCAATATTCTCCATACTAGAATTAGTCTTCTTCATACTCAAAATCATCCTCAATTTATCCAAACAGTTACTGATGTAACACTTTTAAAAGTTCGAAACAATCATTTCGGCTCAAGTAATGGATGGATTATTGGGGGGGGGGGGAAACCACTCTTGGCTTTTCCAGGGATCGACTATTAGGAAATATCCAGTATTTATTATACAGGTCTCTTGTTGAAGAGACATTTCTTATGTGCTGACGTGACATTTGTGCCGATGCGCGTATGAATAAGGAAAAGATATCGGCACTCGCCAAAAGAGCTATGCAACAAAGTATTTAATAAATTCAACAAACTATTTAACGGGGAAAAGTAGCGACATCTTTGTATTGATTGGGAATTTAAGATTCGATTTCTTCTGAAGAAATCAGTGGGAAATTATACAAGAAAAGGTTGCTTCAAGATAAATATATGCCATTAAACCCGTTTCTTGAATACAAGTCTCTCATCGGTATACGAATAGTAACTTTTCAAAATCTTCTTGAGTAAATTGGATGAGATTATTACACACTGAAGGAAATTGACGCTCAAGTCCGTTTTCAGGAGAGGTGTAGTCAAGAATTTTGAAGCATATCAGGATAGTGTCATCCTCGTCACTCTTGACTATGGGTTCAAAATAAGCTCGTTCGTAATCACAGTTTCAGAATAAGGTTAATTAACCAAACTAATCTTTTATGGGGCAAAAATATGATTTCTCCGTATAACCAAACTCCTTTTCTCATAATTTCAGTTTTCTTGCTGAAACAGAAATCATGTATTGACCTAATTGAGATACGTTACCAGACACATTATACCTCCGTAGTTTTAACATGTGGTAAATGTTGTTGTTTGAGAAAAATGACGCCAACAAAAATGCGTGGGCATAAAATATAGGATGTTTGTGCAGGGAAGTTAGGTTCAGAAGAATGACATTATGATACATCATGATTAAAAATAAAACATTTAGTTTGCTTTTATACTAATAAATATCTCTGAAGATTACATTTAATTTAGTATTTTACTGTCCGCTTCTCAGCTCTTTTAATATCTTGACTGAATATTACGTCTACTTCAATAATTTTATCGTTTGCTCTAATTTTGTTATTAAATTCAATAATTAATTTTTATGACATAATCTGTTTTTTGTTGTTAACATTCTGCAAACATTTCTGGAGTTTTAGAGTGTTTTATTTGTGAAAATAAAATACATCAAACACGAAATAGTATTTTCTTCTTAATAGAAATTGTTTATATATATATAAACACTCTATTAAGAAAATATTATATATATATATATATATATATATATATATATACATATATATATATATATATAAACAATTCTATTAAGAAATATTATATATATATATATATATAAACAATTCTCTATTAAGAAATATTATATATATATATATATATATATATACATATATAAACAATTTCTATTAAGAAATATTATATATATATATATATATATATATATATATTATATATATATATATATATATATATATATATATACAATTTATTTGAATAATTTCTATTTTTCGAGAGCTTGAATAAAAAAAAAAAAAAAAAAAAAAAGAAAACTGTTTTAGCACATGTTAAAAACAAAATTAGTATAGCCAATTTCATTTCGTAGCTGTTTTATTTTTTATTTTACTCTTAAATGGAACGTCCAATTGTGGCAAATCGCTGAAAACAAACACAATACCAACACAGCCATGTCTGTTATTAATTAATATTACCCTCAATATTACATTACAATATGATATTAAATTGATTTTGCTTTATGATGCTCTTACTATTAAAAACAGATAAGTTCATCAGAAAACCATAACAGACGCAAACAAATATAGAAGTTATTTTAGTGATTAGAGAAACTGATTTATTAATGAAGATTTATAATGTAAGAAAACTCAATTTTGATAGGAAGAAGCATGTTCTGTTTTCTCCCGTATAACAAGCCCAGAACCACCGTGAGTTGCATACTAAACGTACCGGGTATAAACCATATACGTGCAAAAATGGAATTTATGTATTATAAACTATCTTTAAGGACATTTATGTCTTAAAAATTTACCAAGAATCTACTTTTATGTCAAACGCAAAAAAAAAAAAAAAAAAAAAAAAAAAAAAAAAAAAGATCTTTAAAAAAAAAAAGTTGTTAAAGAAATTAGAAATACTTGAAATGTTTCCTGGATCACACATAGGACACAATTATATCGCAAATGTCAATACAGCATTATAACTCTAAATGCCCAAGAGACAAAAAAATGTATGGGTATACGAAAATGCCAAAAATGCCAAGTAGCTATGTGATTTTAAGAAATTTTCCTCAATAACCTAGAAGTATTTCCAAAATTCTGTGCATGGGTTTAGTTTGTCGAAACTTATATGTAATTTACACATTTGTTTTCCCTAGCTATAACGAAAAAAACATTCAAAAAAAATAGTTGTATCTAATTAATTGATTTCTTAAAATTATTATCTAAATCTATATTCCTTCTTCTATAGAATCATCAAACATTTTAAAAAAAAGCAGCCTGAAAAACTTGAAACTTACTATTGATTATAAATAGTCTCAGGATTTCTGGCACATGACCTTCGTGAAAATTAAAAACTCAGAAAAAAGTAGCGTTTAAAGTTAGAAGGTCAAAAACAAATTGTGGGTTCATTCTAATGAAATTTAAATAATTCTCTAAATAATGTAACTCTAAATAATAACTCTCTAATAATCGCAGGAAATCCCAGTGCATTTTTAGAAACTGAGAGTCACACACAATTAAAATATAGTTATAAAAGTTCTTTCAATATTTGTGTTATTTTTAGGGGCATTGTGTCCCTTTAGATTACATAGTTGAAAATGCTTGTGTCTTGATTTTCCTTTTTTATTCCAAATCATTTAAAGCTGTAAAATTTTTGTTTCATAAACCCATCTTTCCATGCATAATGCTTCATTGACAAGTCGTTTTTTATTATTTCTTAATAGGAATGTCTTTCGATTAATATTCTGAGTTACACTGACGTTTGTATTTCATGACGCTTAATATTAATAAGTCCCAGTTTTATTTGTGATATTCTGCACGTAGTAATTATTATGTCATGAATCTTTCTGAAAAAGGAGTTATCTTCAACACTTTTCGGGAAAGTTAAAATAAAAGAGTTTCTGCCATTGCTGAAAAAACGAGCAAACTGCATGAATTATCGAGATGTGGTTATCTTGCGAACAGATATATCGAAAATCAAATCCCAAAGTCGTCGAAATAACCTTATATTACCTAGAAACACCATTTCTACCGCTCTTCTTGGGTGTTATCCCTTGAACGATTTTGTTGCTCCAATGTCGTCAATGTCATGTCTCTTCTTCTTATGTGATGTCGACTTCTGAGTCTTTCTCCTTGTTCTGAGAATACTGGAAAAGCGCAGTTCCAGTTTCGACATTTTGTGTTTGCAAACTGATGTTCCAATCTCGTTTGTGTAGGTAACTAAAGGAAGACTTTTCTAAGCTTCGTTCAACCCTTCCATTTTATATTTCTTAATTTGAGAAAAATACCGCTTATTGTGGTTGGAAAGTACTGATGTTTTTCACAGCAGTGTATAGGATTTTCCAAAAGTCCTTGACATATTTTAACAATTTTTCCTCAGTAAAATTTACAATCGTTTCGGTCGATAATTGTTTTCAAATTTAAAAGTTGTTTCAAAAAACTCTTTCAGCATAATATACAGCTTTCTTAGAACTGAATACATAAAAAAAAAATAAATTGTTTTTGTCTCCTTAGTTTATTTGTCTACAAACCATTTTGATTTCATGTCAATTGTACGGAATTTCTACTATATACTCAAACTAAATTATTGTATTCATTTGAAAGTAATAAAGTACATCCGAAAGAACAAAGAATAAGGAAGATTTCAGTGAATAAAATTTTTTCTTCAATTTTTAAAAATATTTTTGTGACTATTTAAATTAATCATTTGTGGGATTTACGAGTTTTAAATTATATTTAAAATATTTTCAAAACACCGGGTAGAAAATGTAATTCTTCAAAAGATTTCCTTTGTTAACATGTGCTAACGTGTTTCTGTTTTAAGAAATAACGTGAACAAAATTGCGTGGGCATAAAAAAAAGGATAAATAGTGTTGGTATCAAAAGAATGACATAATTCATTACAATTATAATAAATGCATTTCATTTCCTTAAGGTACATTTATGTAATAAGATATATATATATATAAATATAAAAACCTAATACTGTTTTCTATAATTTATCGTTTGCTCTTATTTTGATATTAATTTAGTAATTGATTTCTTATGGCAGAATCGTCTGTTTTTATTCTTTATGTTGTTAACATTGGCAACATTTTTGTACATAAGAGTGTTTTGCTTGAGAAAATAAAAAATCATTTCGAATTTGAAGAATGCCTTTTCTTTTCCAGATAGTTATTGCTTCTGAGAAGTCAGGGGCTTGGAAGTGCGCTTATTTTACGTTATTTATACTCACTGTAAGTAATTCTACTTTTTCGAGAATTTAATAGAAAAAATGTGCTAGAACATGTGAAAATGAAACTAGCAAAGTCAATTTCAATTTAAAGCAATTTTTTTCCTCTTTCGAATGCCCTTATATTGCACTGAAATAGATACAATATTCTGGATTTGAGGAAGAAAGTAGAAATTACATAGTATTAACGTTACGTTAATGAAATCAAAATGGCTGATAGACGGGAATTTTAATATATCGCATCATAGCTGCCACACAACAATATATTATTAACACTTTAACACGTTGTCACGGTAATTTTGTTTCTACTATTAACTACGTGTTATTTCGTAGTTGATAATCAAAGTAATAAAGATAAAGGGAGAAGATTGGGTTCATTCATTAAAATGATGAATACTGAGCATGAATAATCAATCAGTAATTATGTTTTAAAACTTGACCGTTTTAATGAATAAATTAAGTTTTTTTTGGATGTTCCTAAAGGAATAAAATCCTTTGTAAATAAATCCATTGAAAATATTATGATATACTTCCTCTTATTAATCATTTAATTGCAAAACCACACACAAAGTCTGTGAAATATACAAGCAAAAAATAAAAGAAGCTTTTTATGTGTTATGCAAAGCGAAACAAGAATTAAGTGTTTTAAAATTAAAATGAAAGAAAATTACACAAAATAAAATATTAAATGCAAATATAGTTTGAAAAAAAGTTAATAATCAGCGATTTTGACGCAAATTTAAGATGTATTTTAGAAATTTCTGGTACTTTTCTTTAGATTCTTCTCTATTTAATTTCTTAAAAAATAGTAGTTGTACATTAAAAAGAATAAATATGAACAAATGTTAAGAGTTTAATGTAAAATACCATTTACTGACATAATACTCAAATATCCCACAAAAGGTATTCTCTGCCAAACTTTTAATGTTTTAAAAGATTTTTAATTTTTAAACTATGCACTATTTGCGTAAAATATTACGAATAAATAATTCGAGATAAAAACCAACGTTTTTTAAAAAACTGTTTTTATATGGAGGCAAAGTTTATTAAAAACAATATTGAAATGTTAGTTGGAACTTGTCGCAAATGTCTAAATATTGTATTGTTAGGCGAGTAAGAACTATTCCCAAAATTTCAGAGCTCTAGCTTGATGGGAAGTTGGTTAAATTAACGATCGAAAATTTGATGACACACTGATAAACACACACACACCAGGTGAAATACATAAAAACGTCTTAAAAACAATGGAATTTAACGTATTTATAAAAAATTGTATGCTGTGCGTAGTAAAATGGAGGGTAAAATATTTATTAACAAATGAATTTATGGAAATTATTTCTGGTATAACAGAATTGAATTTGACCGATTCCTATATTCAAGGCTCCCCCGTCTACCCTCCATTTTGATTTTGTGGACGTAATGTTAATCCTAAGGAATTTCGACTTTAATTCTCCCATCTTTACTATTTGATCTATTTAAATGCAATAAAGTGCATTTAAAAGAGTGAAAAATAATGAATGCTTCTGAGAAATTACTCTTTTCTTTCGATTTTCAAAAATATTTAAAAATATTTTTAAAGATAGAAAAACTCGCAAACGAATTATTAAAATAAGGGTAAAAATATTTTTAAGACTCGGAGGATAAAAGTAACTCCACTGAAGCGTTTATTATTTTTTGCTCTTTCAGATGCACTTCATTACATTCAAATAGTTCAAATAGAAAAGATGTGTGAACGAAAGTCGAAATTCTATAGGATTAACATTACATTCGCGAAATCAAAATGAATTTTTATTTCTGAATGCAGTGTTAATCCTATAGAATTTCTACTTTGGTCTTCAAAATCTAGACTATATCACTAACTTACAAAAAATGTGTAACCGAAGAAGCAAAAATAATGAAGCTTTCTATATAGTTGCATTTTTCTCCGATTTTCAAAAATATTTAAATTTTTTTTAAAAGATCGTAAAATCCACAAATAATTAAAATAAGCGTTAAATATTTTTAAAATTCGAAGGAAAAATGTAATTCTGCAAAAATCTTCATTTCCCCCTTTTTTGGAAGTCCCTTTTTGAACTCAAATAGATAAAATTGTTCAAATTTTAGAAGGAAAGTACAAACTCCAGTATTAGTGTTATATTCGCGAAATCGAAATGACCAGTAGACGGTAGCCTCAACAAATTCTTGAAATAACGATGATTTCCCAAGTTAAAAATCATTCTTTAAAAAGTAATTCGCTGAAAAATATAGTGATAATTAAAAGAGATTTCAGCTAAATCGCTTTCATTATAATTGAACTTTTGTTTGCACATTTTTATACTTTATGTCCCTAATAAATCAATAAAAATAACGAGAATAAAGAATAATACTCAAATTCCTCTCTTACTTTCAGAAGAATTGGAATTTGTATAAAAAGATATCAAATTTTAAGAAATGAGATGTATGCATTCTATTTTTGCGTGTGAAAGGAAAATAAATTCGATAAATATATATTTGTATTCGATTTAAAAATTATTATGTCATTGTGTTGGGGACAATAGAAATTCAATTTCTTACAATTACTTAAATGATAGTATTTTAATTAAATCTATAAATGAATTAATTAATTCTAAAATGAAAAAATATTATTTAATATGAAAATTATTATGTAATGAATTTCTTAAAAAAATAATGAAATAATTTTCAAAAGCCAAAATAGTAAAAATCTATATTCTTTGTAAATAAAAGAACTTGGTAAGTAAATCTGAAAAAAGCAATAAATTACATGAACGTTAATAGTATGGTGATCATAAAACGGAATATATTTTTATATTAGAGTAGAATTCCAATATTTTATATTTAAAAAAATTCGAAAGTTTTAAAAGATGTTAACTTAGCATATAATCGGTTATTCAAACTTCCTTCAACTTTTTTCCTTCTCTAAATGTTTTAAATAATTTCCAGTTATTAAAATATATCTGATTATTTGAAAGAGAAATGAATTTAGAATATAAAATAATAAGGAACTAATCAAACAACAACAAAAATATTAAAAATAATAATTGTGGTCATTAGTGAAAGGAAAACATTATTAATGCATAAAGTATTTGCCAAAATCGTTTGAAATTTCTAGGTTAGTATTTAAACAACGAGCCATATGGGAATAATTGTTTACATGGAAAATATTTCGGAAGAGTAACAAAATATTATGATATGGAAATGTTATTTATATTAGATTATTTCATTTGTCTGTGGTCGTTGCAATGAATTTGCAATGAAATGGCATATTATCCTTCACATAGTAATTTCTGAATCATGATTTTATTAATATTTTGCTCGTAAGAATATTCTGAAAATTCGTCGAAATTGTGAATATAAATTATTTGATTAAATCGCAGTATTAAATGCGGATTGGCGAAAGTGACAAATTTTTGGCGATTTTGAAAATATGTCATCAAACTATTAAGAGTTACAAAAATAAATATCGTTAGGATTAGCAAAAAAATATATTGTTAACAAAAGATATTTGCCCGAATGAAATCGTTATGGAACAAAAAATATCGCACAATTTGGCTCGTACCCAAAACTTTCTTATAATCGAACAATTATAATATTCATATGTTACATAATGAGCAGATTACATTTAAAGAATCTTTCTACAAGGACTCTTAAGAAACCCCTCTGAGTAGTACTTTTTTTAGTGGATATATTTTGCGTAATATTTCAATGTGAATGCTATTAAAATGTTAAGGAATTCAGGCAAAAATACAGTTTAAAATTTCCACTTTTGCTAGGAACCTAATTAAAAGTTTTTTGATTATTTCTTAACATATATAATACAAAATTTTTAATAATGTTTGATAATGATTATTACTTAATAAACTATATGCAAGAAAGTCCTTTAAATATACATTATCAAGAAAAAAAATTAAAAATCTTGCTAACGTTATCTATTATCATTTAAAGAATTTTAAAGCAATACAATAGTGCTAAAATAAAAAAAGAGATTACATATTTGATACACAATAAAAACATAGTACATGTTTTATTTACTTCTTATCGGAGTTCTCTTAATTGAAAATAATAAAAGGATAAAACAAAAAAAAAAAAGATTATTGAAATAAAAGTTATTGAGAGAGAGAATCATGACAATATGGTTTATTTCTCATGAATTAAAGAGCAATTGAATTTATTTAATCATTTTAAGATTTTCTACTTTTATATGTGAATACTGTAGTTTTTATCTGGAGGAGGATTATTAGCCAACAATATGAATTTTAAAAATATTCTTTAATTACATTTTTTTTATTTGTATTTCTGCAGCGGATTTCTTGTTGGCATATCAAATTAGAAGATTCTTTTTTTCCCACTGTGTGAGTATTTATATTTTATAAATATCATCTTTGAAAATATTAAAATTTACGACTGATTCAAATCAATAAGAAAATCGATAATTGTTAATATAAAAGCAATCATATACCTTATCAGCCCGAATATATATAACACAATACTTTTTGACTAACCATTTTCTATTAAATATTGATTCGTGATAAAGTCGAGGTCTAAGAAATGGAATGTAACAACTCTTCTTAATTAATTTCTAATAAATAATAAATAAAGTAATAATAATAACCTGTGTTGTTAATTATTTTTAATAAATGCTTACCTGACTAAGTTATATATTCTTCGAAATCTTTTAAGTAAAATGATTGGATCGTATTAAAAATTCATCATTTTTTTCTGATTATTCTTATTATCATTTTGGTGCCGCTTTACATTTGAGCTAATACGGTACGTAAAGCCTTTTTTTAGAAGTAGTAATATTCTTTAAATTAGCTCAATCTTTCAATCTTTTTTTCTGAGCAATTTACACCTGCAATTTTGTTATGTCTCAAGTACTTGGATTTTCTTATTACAAATACGTAATTATTATGGTTGGTTAACTATTTTATTTATATAAATTTGTCTTTTTTCCTCTGAATTTACATTGTAGGCTGTTGACAATGAGTCTTAAGATTTTGAGATATGCTTATATAAGAAGAACAATGTCTGAGATGTAGCCTTATTTTCCTAACTTTCACATCGGGCCACAAGCGAAGGCTTTGAGATTTAATTCTGCTTACGATCATAAAGCTATATTGTTCATTACTGTGGTTTGGAGAGTCGATAAGATTCGAATATATAATATGTCTTTCATGATGATTTACATAAGGCTTTAATGGCTCTTCGAGTGTTAGAGAACATTTCAAAAATATTTTAAATTCAATCTATCATGCGTTCAAATTTACATGCGATTTTAATTAACTGAAATTTTTTTTTAAAAAATTATCAAAAAAGTGAAAAGAATATAGTTCTATAATGTTTCACGTAAAAGAAAAGGAAGTCCTTCTGTTGTAATTAAAGCACATTTTGAGGGGATTTAAATCAATTTAACCTTTACGCATCCTTTATTTTTTCGCAAGCTTTTATTTAACTTTCTATGTTCATATGTATTTGCATTTATTAGAAGTCAAAATTTGTATTGAACTACTCCTTCCTGTCATCCGATCGCGATGAAATTTTGTAAATACGCGTAACTACGATGGCAACAGAATATTAGTGTATACTCAAGCAATGACTAATTTAAGAGGGGTTGAGAGCCCAAGCCTTACACTGAGCAACGTCCATTTGAATTGAAATTTTGTGCTCACATATACTTGACGTTATTCCTTTTTAGTTTGAAGTATCCAGACTAAAAATAAATATAAATTTTTTTTAATCAAGCTCTTATTGAAAGAAATCTTAAAAGATATAAAAGTAAATATTTTAAATGCTTAATATATAATTTATTAAGGTTTGAGGCATTGATACTTCTTTAATCGAATATATACTCGTATGTCACTTAATTTATCGGTAATTACCTAGGTATCTTAATTAAACACCTTAATGCATCGTCGATTTTGTTTAGTTTCTAAACGTTCTTCAATAACATATGATGAGTTTTCTCAAACCACTTATAGCCCATACATGCATCAAAGTGTTTTCGAAAACCTATAGCTGTAGGTAATATTGTGAGTGAAAGGGAAGCTTAAGGTATAGCTATGATCCCCTAAACAAAATATAAATGTGACTTAGATGTGTGAAAAAAGATAAAACGTTTGTCAAGGAAGGTCAAAAAGTAAAGAAGGATCGCTAGTTTATCTCGCGGGCATGTCACCCGTGTATACCAAAGACAGTAAACCCCATAGGAAAGAAACAGATGACTGGGGTGTCTCGGGGTCATGATGCCCGTACTTGCTTATAGAAGGCAAGTCCCCGAGGTCCCCTCATATAATCTCCAGGGTCAGGGTGCCTGGCTATACCCCCAGATACTACAGTAGGCTAATGTAGGTCTATTCTTTCATACCCGGTCATCTCACGGTTCAAGGTAATACGGTCACTGTTGGGTATATTACCTTCATTGGTGGATGTATTGCTTGCATGCTAACTTTGTTATTGTTTTATCAGATTATTATCTTTAGCATTATGTTTATTTTACTATTACTGATTACATCATTCTTTTTTTTTTATGCGGACTTTATGTCAGCAAACAGAGGCAGAATTAAAGGGATCTGGAGTGAAGAGAATATGAACTTAGAATCTTTTCTTATTTGCGTTCGACTCATTTCAAATACAAATAAATATCAGATCAAAAAATATAAAACTGTATCTTTTTTTCACTGCTCCTTTTTTTTAAGTGAAGTAAAACGATGAAGTAGTTTTAAGTGAAGTAGAACTGGATTTATTGAGAAAAATAGAAAAGTGATCTAATTACCTTCATCGGCCACAGTATCGGCAATAAAAAAAGCTGTTTTTCAAAATTTTAAAATTGAAAGCGAAAATTGATCAATTGATTTCGTGGGATACAGTGCGTCACTTGACCGAGGTTGAAAATTATGACGTCCGTCGCCAATAGCCTTCGTGTTTCTTCTAGTGCAACGTTAATAAAAACTAAAGCTAAGAAATTAATATCCCGAAAGTGAAAATTTGAAGTGAAAACCAAAACTCATTGAAATAAAAAAAGGTAATATTAATACTCACATGTTTTTCATTTTCACCACAGTTTGATTGATGGATTGATTTTATGGGATATAGAGCAACAAAAATTCACTACAGTTACTAAACAATAGCAAACAATATTATAAAAACATAAATAAACATCACATTGCCAAAATATTTTATAAAACTCTAGAAACTAATTGCATTATATAAAACAAAATTCAACAGTACGCAAATTATGGTATAAAATACTACTAAAATAGATCGTGAAATATATATTATATATTATTTTGATCATTATAAAAGTAATCTAATTACCGTGTCATAACTAAAACAATAACGATATATTTCTTTTTAACATTTCGTGACTTTTATTTGATAACTGAACTGAATGGCAAAACACCCACTACCTGACGAGATAGAATAATGGCAAATTAACGTCAACAGCATGTACGAGTATGTGTGATTTTTCAAACGTTTTCTTTGTTGAGATAGTTAAGTCCAATTTAGTATCCGTTCCTGTCTGAAGGAAGATTTTGGAGCTTCCCCTCTGATTTGCTATACTGAGAGGCCTCTTTATGAAGAGTTTTTTCGCTCTACATAGACAGATTCTAAGTTCCAGGGTTTATACAACAATTAATCGATTGCATAAGAATCTTGTAACCCATTTTAGGTTCATATAAATCAATTAATAAAGTTTTTAAACATAAACATTTATCCACTACAAACCTTGTATTAAAACCTTGTAGTGATGAAGTCAAAAAACCTTTCCAACAGCCACATGATGGATCTCATTAGGTTCTATTTCGAACCAATAAAGTGCTTACTCTTGATATTGGCGATGAAAAGCAGACGATATCATTGGATACAATCAAACTCCTTTAAAAGGTAAGTTACAAGCTGTCCCTGAAACCACCGCTCAAGATTGTCTTTCGCTCAAAACACACTCCGACTGGATTCTTTGGTTCCCATTGTACGGTATCCTAGTGATCCTAGTCATGATCTCACTGCCGGAGTTGTTTTCATCGAGTCGCAAATTCGAGCTCTGATGTCACTTAAGACCCGTCGAGTAACGGGGCTGATACACGTTAAGTTTGTCGCGGCTACGAGTTGTTCCTAGTGTGGTGTGAAACTTTGGAGAGGGAAGTGCCAGCTCAGGTTCACGTCACTTGACCGAGGTTCAAATTTACGAGATTTATCACCAATAGCCCTCGTATTTCTTCTATGTGCGATGTTGATAAGCAAGCAATTCTTGTGCGACGTTAATAATCAATCAATATAGGAAGTTGCATGGTATTCGATTAAATGTGGGTTTAGACATAAGGGTTTTCTCTAATAAAGCTATCCTTATATTTATTTTGTATTTAAAAACTCTATTCTATATTGCGCTGCTTTTAGTACATTTATATATATATATATATATATACTACTTGGTTGGATCATTTTCTTTGATTTAGAAACGATTGATTAATTGGTTGGTTTTTTACGGTCTATATAGATAGTGGTGAAGCGACGGGTAGATATTGGGGTGTCGTAATTTTTTTTTATTTATTTTGAATGTTTTTCATTTTTTTAAGAAAGAAAAATATTAATAGAAACCTCGTATTTCTCATAAACATTCTTATCACCTTGAAAATAAATAAAAAAGTTTGAAATTAAATGCAAGATTTGAGTTGAAATGGGAGAAGAATTTCTCGCTACGCTTCTGGATATAGAGCAACAAAAGCTATTATCCCTTTAGAAACTCTGATACGGTATTGTTTGCCAAAATGTATGTTATATTATCAATTTATTTGTTAATGATGTTATATTTCAATATGTATTTGTTTTTCAAATATATTGCATGTGTGAGGGAATAGACGTTTGGCAGTCACTCTATTTTCCCTAAGACCCTTTTGAAGTCCAGGTGTGATTTTTCTTTTCCTAGGGAACTTATATAGTGACTCTAATCTCATTTAGGGTGAGTCTAGTTCCTTTGGTTAATTTAGCCAAAATATAAAAAAGCATAAAAAGTTTAGTTAACGAGGTGTATAGAAGTGCGACGTCAATAAACAATCAGTCAATTAACCCTTTCAATGAGTTACCAATTTTTCTCTTCTAAAATATTTGTTACGAAACCTATACCAGTTTAATCATAAATATTGGTAGCTTTAATTAATTATGTATAGAAAGTGCAATTTAGTTAGCAAGCCATCAGTCCTTTTGTCGTGAAATAGCATAAATCATTTGCATAACGCATATAACCAGTAAATTCTGGATTTGAAATAGTACACGCATCACACAGAGGAGGTATTACGTCAATTCTAAACGTTTTTTTTTATCCTCTTTATGTTCTAAAGTTGCGAAGTTCGTAAGATTAAAAGAATGATGACATTTATGTGGATTTTTATTTACGATCATAATATGAGTAACTTCTTTATTTACAGCTAGACTTTGCTTCTGCGTTTCGCGCTAGATGAAATATTTAATATATTTTTGTCTCTTTTTTTAATTTAAATATTTCCCCCTCTTTTTCTAAAGTGATAAGAAGGGATATGTGATTAGAGAAAAAAAACCATGACGTAGTTTTTGATTTTTTAAAATTTATTGTCATCATCATGTATATTAGTGTACCTTCTATTATACAGATAAGATTTTCAACATTCCACTTTAAAATACGGTAGCATTTTTATATCAAAGCGAATTATATTACCTGCCACACAAATTTATCGCTGACGTTTTACTCAATCTCTTACGGTTACTGCGTGGAGACGTTTGCACGAATGGCGCTTTCGTGAAGCAGTAAGATTTTTTTTATTTATTACAGTTGTGTTGGATGATTCAAAATTCCATTGATGAAATGGAAGGTGAAACAAACAAAGCAGTATCAAACCGCAATCGTATAGGAACAGAAATGCCACCCAGAAGTGTACATGCCCCTTAATACGCAGTAAAAGGATGTAAGCATGAAACCATCAATAATATTTTATATTTCGGCGGAGGGCGTTAATGGTGGTGTTTGGGGCAGATTTTGAAATACCTATCTTTTGGAACTGCAGACGTGCATTCATACCAAGTGTGGTAGAAAGGAATTTCCTTCACGGGTCAGTTATTAGATGCGTTTACTTCTGTTACTACGAGTTTCCAATCTCGGGAAAGAAGTTACACTCCCCTTCTGCTGTTAAGGCATTTTCTGATTGTATTTGCTGTTAAAGAATTTTCTGATTTTTGATAATTGTTTTTCAGCCATTTGTGTTTAAGATTCGATCCCTGTTACTTTGAGTATCGTTGGAATATTTCTTTTCTCGTCATTGGCAGTGTCTAGTCTCAAGTCAGTGATCAAAAGTTTTCGATGGGGACATTTTCAAACATTAGTGCTTGGCTGGGATGTTCGAATTATAGGTAATCACTTCGGCGGAGGGATTTGTTGGGTACATTTGATATTTTGGGTCTACGTTTGGATGTGCAAACATGCGCTGTTGACAACTGGAGGAATTAGAGAAATTCCCTACCGGTCAATTTCAAGGCGTTTTTCTATTCCTCTGCCACTGTAAATCTCTAGTCACTGGAAATCTAGGTGTGGGGGATGTTGGACGATTATTGTTCAGAAATTTTCTGACCGATATTTAGAGAAAATTATATTTCCAGCCGTTACTGTAATAACTATACGGTTTTCGATATCTAAGTACTGTTGGAATGTTTTCGTTGACAACATTGGTTGCGTATAGCTGAAAGTCTTGTGACGTATTTTTGTCATTACTTAACTTTGCAGCCATCTTAAAATCTAATTAAATAGTCAAAATAGGTTTCAAAACTCCAATTAAAGATGCGTAAGAGGAGGACAACACCATTTATTATCTGTTAACATAGAATATACAAGATATATATATATATATATATATATATATATATATATATATATCGAATTCCTCTTCAATCAGTAAATCCTAGTTTATATTTTAATAATAAAGTCTTGTCTTATCAACTTGCTCATTCTGATTCAAGCGTTTTTCGATTGTAGTAGATTCGACTCCAGTTATTATGATAAGGAGTCTCTTCCAACACAAATGATTTATTACGATGATTCTTTTTAATCTACACATCTGTAAGCTTATCGTTGTCCATTCTCTTTCCTTTTAATTACATTTCGCTTTTTAATCACTATTTATAATTCAATTCACTACACTTCTTACATTCATTTAATCCCGTTTCATTTAGTTGGGTGCAATTTAAACTACCAAAACGTTCCAAATTTAGTGACGAGAAAATCGCGAATAGCCCAATGTCCCAATCAGAGAGGCAAAATTTTGCTATGGGATACATTCCTCCAATAATGCTAGACCAGAATTTGCTGCTATCTAGAGTTCAAATTTTAGTGTTTGAACTGCCTATCTTTGGATCCTTAGATATCAGCTCTTGAGAGTTGAGCTAGTGAAAGGGATTCCTCCTTGAGCCAGTTATTAAGCGCTTTTCTTCTGTCATTGTTATTTTCCTGTCGTTGAAAGAAGACATGCAGCAACAGCAACGTTTCCATTTGGTTTACTGGGTAACTAGTTCCACTACAGTGTAAATTGAGTTTCGAGAAGCCATTTATAGTAATGACCTCTTCCCACATTCTAAAATTGTATTTAACTCCTACTTGTGTGGTGATAGACCGTCATTATTCGGCTTTTGTGCCATATTTTAATCTCTAATTTAATCTATTAACCCAAAACTACAAATATTGAATGGAGGACACTTATGACTAAAATAGCTTCTTTATTTGTTATCATTGCTGAATACCTAAGGTCGCTCTCTCTAGAATTTCAACCTGACTCACAGTTTTATGTTATGATTTAAATAAGAAATCTATTCTGCCAATCCAATCTTTCTTAATTTCACAACTCTCTTCGACAGTAACTACATAGCTCTTAATTCTGTTTGTAGAACTATCTTCAAACTACGAAACTAACAGACGTATTTCTATCTCAATAACAATTCTTCAACCCCAAGTCCTTATCCTCTCTCTTTCCTTCATTTTCCATGAATTCTATGTCATTTATATCATTGTATCTAAATCATTTCACTTCATTTCTATTTTTGTAACGTTGGGCTATCCACGATTTTCTCTTCACTGACATAAGGGGACTTTAATTGAGATTGGTTGCAGAAAATAATTTCTTCCCAACCAAAATGAAACACGAATATGTTAATTAGAGGCTTGTGAAAATAAAGTGAAGTGATTCATTTATGGTGATATATGAAATTTAAGGGAGAAAGAGGTTAACTCTGGGTATAGTTCTAACAAGAAGACGATAATATCAAGAGTAGTTACTGGTAATAACTGTCGCAGTGGATTTGTCGGAGAAAAGCAACCCCAACTGGAACGGTTTGGTGTGAACATATTATTTCAGTGATATTTGAATTGGTGGGTTAACCATAGAGTCAAAAGAGAGCCCTAACCCATTATATTATAGTAATTGATAAATAAATAGTTTTGTTGGATTAGACTTAAGTGTTTTTGAAATAATTATTGACTGTGTTAGTTGCATCAAATTGAACTATGGCTCAAGAGTCGGAAAGAAATAATCGTTCGTTACACCTTCATCTAATTTACATAATCACGGTTCATTTCGAAGAAATTGTAATTTTATGCAATTCAATTCGATAAAAGTCCCCGAGGTTAGTTAAGAGAAAATCGCGAATCACCTAACGTCACAATGGTGTCTTAAAAGTTTTTAATTAGAGCCTTTTCAAAGATTCAGTGGAAAAGAAAAACTTTTTTTGATGAAACTATCATTTATTTCTACAGTTTCTCTGAAATCTGCGTTTCCCCAAAGCACATCGCGATGAGATTTGAGAGTCTTTAGTGGATGTCGATTCACTTAAGGTTCTCAAATCTCAAGAACGGATCGCAGAGGACAGATTATATTTTTAAAAAAAATGACGTATTACTATATAAAAACTGTAATTACACCTTATGAGGACGAATTATTTCTAAAGTTTTAGTAAATAACCGGAAAGTTTCATTCAATGACAGTGCATTAGTTGATGAAAGTTTGGAAAAAAATTAAGGAATATCTCTGATGAATCCTTCAGCTGCTGCAATGATTTTTCCAACGAACTCTTCGTGATATAATTTATAAAACGTTTGAATTATTTTATCAGACAATTTCTGGTGCCTCTAATGAAGAGGCATTAGAAATGTATCATTAAAAGGTCATGTGACTGTTATAAGCAATAAATCGAGCATTTTTCCTACTTTTTTCCGAGTTTTCATACTTTTTTAAAATTTCAATGAAATTATACAATTTTTTTTGTAAGGGATAATTTATAATTTGTACATGTATAAGCGAATTGTAATACTCGCGCGTTGAGTGCTACACCAATTTCGCAAATCTCAACTGTTAGATTAATTTTTGTTTTCAGAATTTTCGTTAAAAGGGTTTCTTTTGATAATTTTCATGTTAGTTCATACACAATTTTTTACTATATGTCTTTTTTTTCGTGTCCCGTGGGCATTTTTTGAAATTGTTTCCTTCTTTACAGATCGTGAAATAAAATGACCAGAAGGGCTCTTACCGATGAAAAACTGGCTGCAGAACTAGAAAATTTATCTGATATCGAAAAAGTAAAAGAATTCTCAGACGACTTTATAGAAGACAGATACTTTTTTTTAAAAAACTCTTACACTTATAATTTGGACTCAAGTTTGAAAGAAGAAGATGAGGGAGGGGAGCTTCATTAGAATTCAATTATTCTAGTGACGACAATGTCATTTTGGTCAATCTTGTAAAAATCGTTTCATTGTTATTATTTCATTAAGACTAGAGTTGTAACGCTTAACTATTCACAATTTTTTCTTCACTAACTTTGGGGAATTTTTGGTAACTCAATTACAACTCCATGTAATGAAATGCGATTAGTTAAATTAGATGAAGATAACATGTGTAGTGAATTTAACTAAAGATAGTGACATATAAGGGAAATATAACTGAAAGGAAAGAGAAGGGAGGACAGAGGATAACGAAAGGCTGAAATAATTATAGATATGATTAAATCATTATAATCAGTCATTTGGATTGAAGTGACTCCTGGTTGAAGTAATTCGAGTTGAATCTGTGGGAAACAAGAAGTGGGTAAATCGGAACGAGTGATTTGGTAAGCTAAGACTTAGTTATTAAACTAGGATTGACTGAGTTAAGAGATATTTTACGTGCTTATATAATTTAAACTTGATCGGATGATTGGAAGTGGGTTGAAAATCGATTTCAAGTTTTGTTCTGGACGAACACACACATATGTGTGTCTCCTTATGTGCATACACACTGACGTGTGTATCTCCTTATGTTCATATACACACACGTGTGAATGTATGAGCATATGTTAAGTGTGTATGAACATAAGGAGTTAATAATAACTTATAAAAAAGAGAACCATCATTAAACAATAATATAATGGATTTTCCCATCCTAATTTCCTATTCCTAATACGGGTTCTTTTTGAATAATCCTCGCATGTGTACCACAATTTACTATTGAGTCACAGCATTGAATATATTGATTTTTTTCTCACTTTAATCTTAACGTATTGGATTGCTAATGTTTTTCTAGTAGTCAATACTATATTTACTGTATAATTTTAAGAAATTAAATTAAATAAATTTAAAGAAAATTGGAAGAAATATAATTAAAAGAAAAAAAAATCTAAATTTTACCTCACAGAGAGGTATTTCTTTCTGTACGCCATTTTTATTCCTGCGTAGTCGGAGAAATCACCTAAAACATGTACATATAACTGACAATCTTTTGAGATAAATTGACAATATTATGCATCATTCAATAAATGAATTTCTCACAATTCCAATGGATTATAATATCCAAAGGTCTAAAACTACTTAGTCTGCCTCAAACCTGGCAGCGTAACAATGGACTTGAAACGTGCCAGCCGGCTATGCAAGCCAATAGATTAATTGCTGGAATATGCGTATACGTTTTGATATTCTCAGCCATTTTCAAACATTATAATAAGAATGACTACTTTAAGAGCACAGTGTTATATGTTCATTACTGATTTAAAATTGCATTAATATTTTTCTGTGAATTCTATTATGCATACAACCATTTATCCCAGATTCCTATGGAAATTAAATTTTATAGTACAGCAGGCGATCTTTTATCCAGCATTCGATAGTTTGGCATCGACGAACCTTTCAATTTCGGATTTTTTCGTGTAGGATTGGGCATTTGTTGTCCTTGACCAAAATGTCGTCAAACAATGCAGCTCATATTTTCGAAGTGTTTATCGTAATTGTAAGTTTTCATTTCAGTACAGTGTTTCTTGTTTTCTAACTAGTCACATACCTCGTTTGTAATAATATTACAACTGTATACAAATAATTTACTGTACACAGTATCAGGTGTTAATAAATGTTTATAAAACTAATAATAGAAAGTATGTACCACAACTTCGTAGTTTAGTTTACCACAACTTGTTTTAACTATAACTATACTGTTTCAATTTTTTCTTTTGGGCTGAATTCTTTATCCATATAAGAATATTGAAAATAATTTAACCTCTTTAATGTGAAGCATGTTTTTAGACGCGCTCAGCAGAAGTAACTGAATGGAGAAGATCGCTTAGCGCATAGTATAAATAATTTTCTCTCATTGAGGAACGAGTCAAAAACGTAATACCTTCGGATCTATGCTTTGCATACTTCTTTCATCTAGTACGAGCTTTTTAATTGAGGAAAATAAGTGTTCCTATTAAAAGGGCGAATGTTCAATGTTTGATTTTAATTTTGTAATTTTTAGAATGATTAAATACACTCTAAAAGGGAAAAAAAAAGAAAAAAAAAATCGACGCACCAAGAAGGAGTTGTCCGATAGAGACAAAAATTGGCGGATAGGAAAATTATGTACAGAATAGAAAATGATTAAAATTTCAGAAAAATTGAATGCTTTATTTCAGAGTTACAAAGTAACGAGCTCGATAACGTGTTGACCCACCTCTAGCCTGGAAGCAAGCAGCCACCCGACGTGGCATAGAGTGATAAAGCTCCCTGATGGTCTCTTGCGGTGTTTCTTGCCAAATTTGCTCCGATTCTCCGGCTAGGTCATCAGCATTCTCTGGTAGATGCAGTCGCCTTCCCATCATATCCCAGACATGCTCTATTGGAGAGAAATTTGTCTGGCCAAGGAACTGTTTGACAAGCTGTAAGACAGTTCATCAGTTCATAGCAACACGTGCCGTATGTGGTCTGGCAATATCTTGCTGAAAAATAAGGCCGGGATACTGAAAAAGGAACGGAAGCTAAACAGGTCTCAGAATGTCACCGACGTACCGCTGTATTGTAAGTGTGTCTCTAATGACGGCAAAGGTGTCAGGCTATCAAGGGAAATGGCACCCCAGACCATTACTCTTGGTTGAGGACTTGAGTGGTGTGTAATAGTGAAAGCAGGATCGCACGCTGCCCTGGGCGTCTCCGGACACGTCTTCGATTATTGTCAGGACACAGCTGGAAGCGGGATTTGTCTCTACCTATACGTCCCCAGTCAGCATCATTCTAACCTGATCGAGCCAAGTACCTTTGTAATCTGGTTTGACAGTGTGCAAGCGTGAGTGGCATGTGGCATAGAGGTCGGTACAAGCGTAGATTTTGCTCTATCAGCTGTCTGTGAATGGTCATGGTGGACACTCGTGTGCGTGTCGCACGTCTGATGGTTGATGACACTGAATCAGGTGCTGTGACAGCTGGTCTGACAATCACTCTGTCCTCCCGATCTGCTGAGGCCCGTTACCATCATGAAGCTGAAATCTGCCATAGTCCCATTCTTGCCAGCATCTTCTAATCATCGCAGCATCTTCTTTCAAACTATGACGGTTGATCGTAATGTGTTCGAATACTGCGGTGAAGTATTTTTTCAGTCGTTGAAAGGTATCCTAAATCGCAATGCAACAGAAAATTTGACCATCAGATTGAGAATCGCTTCTTATATAACACTGCTGAGTGCGCAGTTCCGATGCGCTGTAGCTCCCGCTATTCATTCATTGAACACCAAATTTTAATCATTTGCCTGTTCGGTTCAATTGTCTTTGCATACGAAATTTCATTACAATCGGACAATTTCTTCTTGGTGCGTCGTTTTTTTTCCCTTTGTTATAGAGGATGTTGGATTTTTATATTGTCTACACACATTCAGAATTTGCGTAAATACTTATATAGTATGTTTTTATCGTTTAAATTCTTATCTAGAGTGCTTTATCTAGAAGAATCCGTGCAGTCGGGGCCCAAATTCTAATTTCGTTAAACACCTGTCGTACAGCAGGAATGATGTACGTTAAATCTTTCGGGGTTCTAGCCAAGGATTTGGGAGTGGAAGTTTGGAGACAGGGATGCCTGCTTAGGTATCTTCCTCATCGCTTCACAGAGGTTCAAATTACAAGGTCCGTCACCAATTGCTCTTATGTTGCTTCTAACTACGACGTTTCCTTGGTATTCTTGTTAGAGTAATACAGGGTGTTTCGAAACTCATGGGTAAAAATTTAATTAGTGATTGATAACACCTTAACCAGAAATTTTTACCATACATGTGAGGTTGAGAGCAAGCAGTGAACTGTTAGACGGGCCTGTAATGGAAAATATAAAGCGCGCGTTTTCTTACACAATGTTATTTCTACCGAGGATTTCAGGAGGCATGGCGACGTACAATTATCTGGAAATAGCCATAGCTTAAAAATTCTTGAAGCCTGCCCGTAATTTCATTACTCCAGGATGTTTCCAAACTCTTGAGAAGAAATTTAAGGATTGGAGAAAACGTCTAAAAAAGCAATTTTACCATATATGCAAAGCTGATAGCAAGCAGTGAACCGCCAGACGGCGCTATAATGGAGAGCACAAAGCTCTATTTTTCTTACACATCGACATTTTTACCGAGGATTTCAAGAAGTATGGCGATGTACAGTAATCAGATGAATACCATACGTCTAGAAATCCAAGCTCTCCGCCTTGTATTGTATGGTGAAAATTGTTTGCTTTGATGTTTTCTATCACCCCTTAAATTTTTGCCCATAATTTTTGAAATACTTTGTATTGTAGCACGTTAATCCGGCCGAATCTCCGATCCGTCACGGCCGTGGTCCCGAGCATGCGGAATTAAAGAGCGCCTATTGCATAATGAAATATTGTTCAATTCGTAGCAAAAAGTAATGCTCAAGAGACCTTTCCTGAAACGAAAAGAAGGAAAAAAAAACCTTTTATATATTTACATTTAGATAATTTTTTAAAGAAAATCATGTTAAAATACTGGATTTAAAGAATTTAATAAATCTTCATGCGTAGGTAAATGCTTTGTTTCCCCATGCTATGAGACTCTGTATTTCCTTATACGTAATGAAATGCAGAAGAGAGACCTTGTATTACATAAACAAATAAATTATTCATTCAACGAAACATACGAACTATTCAATTTTTAGTCAATGATTTGTGGTTTCAACCGAAAGGGCTTTAAAATGCGGAGAAGCAACAAGAGCAATAAATTTTTACTGTAATAAAATTACTAACAATGGAAATTTCAAAATGTTAAATTGAAATAGTTCATACACATATCTGTATGACATTAGAAGAGTTATTAAAATAATTATATTTAATAATGCCTTTTTTTTTTAAATTTTTAACTTTATTATTTAGTGTCTATTTTAGAAGAATTATTCGATATGTGAATCTAAAGGCTAATAACAACAAATTAGAAGAAAATTAGAAGAAATTCTGTTAGGAAGAAGAAAGGTTAGAAGAAACTCTGTATTAGGAATGGGAACTGGATAACTTGCTGTAATCATTTTCCTTTACATAACGAAGTATACATAAGTACATGTAACGTCATTGGACATTAGGATCACTAGATCGTACAGTCCTGTGAAAGTTCTTCCTTTTTCTAAGAAGTTCACGTGTATGACGCGCTTTTAATCCTCAAAACATTTTAATGTAACTTTTCCGGTCGATGAGACCAACTTCGCCTTTTTCGGAGAAAATTCATCAGAAGCAGCCCATTGCTTAATTACAGACGCGTATTGATGAATCTGGATCTCATTGATAATGACAACTAGATACACAATGACGACAACAGCTCGATGTGGCAGCAATCGACATCGACCTGTGAATCGATGTCAATTTTGTTTTAAAATCGCTCACAAAAGGCAGCACCCAACGGTAACATCAATTTGATATGCAACGCCATCTGCCATTAAAAACAGGTACTTTTTGAATAACATCATATGTTATGTACATCTAGTCCTGCAAATAATTTTTTAAATAAAATAATTTTGATCCATCAAATAGAATTGGAATAAAGTTCAGTAAGAGTCAGAATATTTGATGTTGCAAATTCCTATTGGACAATCACTCATTACACTCGATAATAGGAGGTGAACGAGAAATTGTTCTGTCACGCCGACTTGCCAATCACCCCGAAAGGGTTGAGAGAGAGACAAATGTTTATTCTATATACCCTATGAATATATGAATAGAGTTTCTTTTGTATTGATAAATTTCTGGATGAAACGTTTTAAAATATTTAAAAAAAAATCATAAACTGCCACTTTTCAACGTTATTTTCAAAAACTCGCCAAACTAAGAACATGGAAGATAGGTTGGTTGGTTTTATTAACTTTACACTGGAAACAACACGAAGGCTATTGGCGACGGAACACGCAATTTTGAACCTCGGTCAAATGATGAGAATGACATCTGAGCTAGCACCTCCATCTCCTAATTTCCATACAACGACCAAGGGAGGGCTTTGAGCATCGACAGATTTAATGTGCATCAGCCCCTCTACGGGGCGGATTTTTAGTGGCATCAAGGCCAGAAATCATGACTCGACGAAAACCTCCGACAGCGATTACGCGACCATGACCAATAGGCTACCCCGGTCACTAAGAACATGGAAGAAAGTTATTAAAAATAAAATAACATAATTTAAAGAAAATATTTTTTAAAAAAAAAAGTAAATAGATACTGCTGTCATCTGTAGGCATTGAAAAATTGTGAAAAAAATTCCCTAACAGTAAAATTGAAATATTTTTTGGAGGAAATAACCTTATAGGGCTCTTTCCAAACATCAGCGATTCTCCCAAAAAATATTTGGAGCGATACAATGAACGATGGATTGGCATAGTGGACCAACAGACAAACATTCAAATTTATATATAAGATATAAATTAGTTTGCCAAGCGATTTTTTATAATCGTTTCAGTGACAATTGATAAAAAATAAGTAAAAGGGCTGACGTATAACTATTATACAGATTTATAATAGTTTATAGTTGTAGTATATAGATTAAAATTACATTTTACAGAGGATGTGCATGTAGTGACATTGTTTTATGCCTCTGTAAAATTTTAATCTCTGTATAGAAATAGCAATAATACATCTCTAACACACACACACACAACTCCAGTACTTAAATATTTATATTAAATACATTAAGTAGTATTTCTTCAGTTATATTATACCTAAGCAGGGTTGCGTTAGCAAATTTTATTATTTTTAGTAGATTTTTATATCATTATTATGATAAAAATGATTTAGTTTTCTAAAATATTAACTTAAATTCTTTTTCAGTGACAATAAAGCTAACTAATAAATAAAAAAATTACTTAAAAATAAAATATATGGTTCGCAAATATTTTGAGACTCAGAAAGATGTTTAAAAATAATGAAAAAGCGCGATTTGAAAAATCAAAAACATTTCCATAAGTAGAGAAACAGAAGAAAAAAACAGCATTGATTGAAGTTTAAAAATAAAATTTAAATGAAGATTGAATGAAGTAAGGTTGAAATGAAGTTTATGAGGAAAATACTTTATGATTAAAGTCTAATTAAGATAAAAGATTTGATCTATATAATGCGTTGTAATGAAAGAACAGATTTTACCACCAAAGAAGCTCTGATCTTCACATTTTTAAAAAAATTATTCCATAATATGATAGCGTTTACAAAAAAAAGCTTCGGAATAAATTTGTTAATAAGAACTAAACCTTAAAGTTGTTAATGTAATATACTAGATACTCTGACAGAAAACTGCATGAGTTGGCAACAAAAGTTAACTTAATCCTTGAGTGAGTTGTATCGATATAATCTATGCTATCAAGAATTTAATAAATCTTTTAAATAATGAAATAAAAAGGAAGTATATGTAAAACTTTACAAAGTATATATTTGTATAACACTATTAATGTTTTACATTGGGTATATTCTCTTTTAAAACCTATATCAATAATTTAAATTGAGAATAACTTTAAGAATTTGAGAATAATTTTACATGAACGCTACTTCAGTTAATCGTGACTAAAACCAGGTTTATATGAATAAAATTCAAATTATCGAAATTATTTTATATTAATAGAAAATTTTATAAATTATCACATGTGGTTGGATATATTATTTGAAAAAAAAAATTTCTGTATAACTTCAAAATAGTATTTGAAGTCACAACGATTACTCCAAGGTCTCAGCAATCATTTTACTAAGATCATGAAGTAAGAACATGTAATAAAAATAATAATAAATTAATAAAATAATAAAATTTTGAAAAATGGTCAGCGTTGATGCATTCACAAAATCAAGATTATTTTTTGGAGGGTGACAAGTCAATTTTTTTTCCATAATGGTAAATAACTTGATTATTATATTATTATTACACCTTGATGCCGTTAACACGCTCTAGTCGGGGTTTATAACAACTAAGACTCAGATTAAGTGGACTACTGGTCACAATATTAATATAAATTGCACAAAAAAAAAATTCAAACAGATATTTATCGAGATAAGTATTTTCCGCTGTCCTAGACTTTTATCTTGACATTTTTTTTTTATCTTTATCAGCGTCGAATGTAAACGAATTTTATCCCCATTTTTAATCTATTAGGTTCGGTAGAATCAGGTAGGTTAAGTTCTCTGGCAATTTCTGCTAGTTTTTCCCCTTTTTCAAATTCGTTCGATAACATTGAATTTTTCTCTTTCGTCTAAGTTTTTTGTTGACATTTATACTCTTCAGACATTATTTTAAATATTTACGGAAATTTCTTTTTCAAGAAACTTACATATAAACTTCACTAATAAATCACTGTTTTATCCAATAGAACGATCCAAAATTATTGAATGTACAACTAATCTCAGTGACCACGAAATCTTTATTTATTAATAGGTTGTTTGTTAACATATCACTTAAAAGTAACTCGAAAGCTGTTGGTGACGAATCTCGTCATATTGAACCTTAATTAAGTGACGAGGACCTCTTCGATGTGGCACTTCTCTCTACAAACTTCCACACTACGCCAAAGGGAGGATTAGGGACCTCGAATATATTTAACGTGCATTAGCCGCGCTACACGTTGGATCTTAAGTGACTTAAGAATTCGAACTAACTACTCGACGAAAACTTTGCCAGCCACGAGTCCAAAATGACCCAGAATTCATATATCGATATTCTGAAAGAAAATGTGCGTCAAAGAGCTTAAACATTGTGTCTCTTTCCCGAATAAATTTTATCGGGATAATGATCCAAAACGTTCGTCTTTGACTACTCGATTTTGGTTAAGGTACAATTGGGGAAAATTATTAAAACTATAGCTCCCCCCCACTTCACCGGATATTTACAAGGGGGCGCAGAAGTCGTGCATGGTCTCATAATTTTTTTTTTTCAATTTGTTTATTTAATTCTTTTTTTCACAGGGCTGTGAAGTACTTTTAGGAGATATACCATGAAGAGATTGAGTTCTAAACAGTGCAAGAAACGGATAGAATTTTATTTTGAAAATCAAAGATCATCATCCCCACTCAGAGACTATACTGTCGGCACTTCAGTGTGAGCAACTGTCCTTATCGGACTACGATTTTCAATCTGGTAGCACGCTTTCGGCAACATTCGAGCAGCTCAAAAACAATATACGGGCCGAGATTCGTGTGAGTTATAGTCCGCAATTCTTCGCAAAATTATGAACAATGTACTACGAATGGCAATGAACTGTGAGACTGCGAATGGCGGGCTAATTGATGTCATTTTTTTATTTCATCATCAATGTTTTTTTTTTATTTCATCATTTCATTTTTTATTTCATCATATATTTCATGTCATTTCATCATCAATGACGATTGAAAGTCATAATTTTTCATACGTAAGTGCTTTCACATTTCTCAACAATGAATCACAATATTCAACAGATATTTCTCTTCATATCTGAGATAGAAATAATTACTTGCATTTTCAAACAAAAAAGTTGTACAGTATTCAAATACAGTCATTCCAATCCCTTCTAACTTTTTCTAGCATTTATGGAGCTTTGTCTAGATCACATAAAATTTTTTATTTGCGCCACACTTAGCAGCAGTGTGAGAGCTATTGGCGACAGACCTCGTCATGTAGAACCTCGATTAAGTGAGGAGGATGACACCAGAGGTGGAACCTCCCTCTCTAAATTTCCACACCACGCATTGGGAGGACTTGGATCTCGGCTAGATTTAACATGTATCAGCCTCGCTACGAGGTGGGACTTTCATGGTATCATGGTTCGAGCCCATGATTCGATGAAAACAATGAAAACCAAATGCTCCCGACCCTGATCATCCGGTTACCACGACTCAAGTTCGATTCCCGGTGCCTTCATCTAGGGTAGTACATCGTGGATCAATTGAGCAATTCATCCCTCCGGGGTCGATAAATGAGTATAATGTTCACTTGGGAAGTTCTGGGGGGAATCCAGAGTCGGGCTAGCTAGTCCGGCGCATCTGGACATATGGCTCCCCGTGGTAGAAGGTTACAGAAACGGATATGGGCACCGCCTGGTGGGACTTCTCAGGTCCGGTCAAACTTTAACTAAGTGTATCTTGACCCAATTTGAACCCACATCAATAAAGTAATCAACATAATATTCCTATTTTTATTCCGAATTTGAACTACCATTTTTCAATGTACGTGGGAGTGTAGTTAAGGTTAAATTATTACTAAAAATAACCATGAGATATATTTTGTTATAATTTACTCTGCATAATAACTTATTCTTATATACATAATGGAATAAATTATAACTATTAATATTGATTTGTTCGGTTTCAGGAAGCCGTAGATTGAAGTAACCAGCAGTATCGTGAAGTCTTAATTATTACTAAATGTAATCGAGAAAGATGGAAATCATTTTTAATTATTATTCAAAAAACTTCATTGTATAGTCACCCCCCTGAGTTATACATTTCTTCCAGCCCTTCATGACCTTTCTAAGGTGATCATCGTTTGCAGATTGAACTCTACCTTCTACAAACCGCGGTTACTTCAAACTGCAGCTTCCTGAAACCAAAGAAATGGCTTTAATTTGCAACATCATGTACGTAAAGATAAATTAATATGCAAAATAAATTTATCTAGATATATCGGTTATTTCTTAGTAATACAGCTAAAACTGTACGATACGCCTTCGTATGTAAGGCGATAGTAATAAAACTATATGTGCATCGAAGCAGTTAAATATAACTGAGTTTATGCATAATTTGTACCCTAAGGCGGTTTTGAAAGTGACATTGTCATCAATTTGTTTTTTGCATGGATGGGAAAAAAGTTCAATCGTACGTGTCATACGAAAAAAAAATTATAAACCGTTACGTTTTCTGAAAATACATGCGTTTCATTGCTTCAGATTAAACGAAAACTTGTATAACTGATTTTTTTACGTTTATTTTTTGTTCAAATGATCGATTATATTGAGAAATCATTTAGAAAATAATCTGCGTTTACAAATACTGCGAAACTTCGATTTCGTGTTTTTCGGTGTACCAGTATCATGTTGAACGTTTTTGATAGTATGCCAATAGAACTAAACAACTGTATATTTAGCACCTAATATCACCTGTTTATTTTTTAATTTTAATTAATTTTAACTGATACAATTGAGTTGCTGAATGCATTGCACATATAAAATTATATTTTTTTTATATTTCACTTAAGAGTTTCTTTTTTTTTCTCTAAAGAATTTATTTTCAAAAGCTTATATATATATATATATATATCATCCGATAATGTTCACGTTTTGCGTACTCGTATAACGCCAATGAGAATATAATACAAAGTTATTCAAAATTTTTCATTGGATTTCCAGATGTCATATTTTCATAAATAAACGATACAGAATGATAAGTAATACATAAATGCAGTGGAAAAATATAAAAATACTTTTTTTTATAAATGTTCGTTATAACTTCCTTTAGTTACACCTAGTTATAATATCAATTAGGTAGTAAATTACTGCCTAACACGTTGTAACTTCTTCAGGACGTATATCGCTTTCTCTTTAACAGCTTCGACGCACTCAAATCTTGTTCTTTTTAATGAAGATTTCATCTTAGGATACAGGTACAAGTTGCCTGCCACATGATCCGGCGAATGAGGCGAATGGACTAACTCTGGGATGCTGTACTTGGGTAGAAACCTCTTGTCGGACAATGCGGAATGACTTGTCCTTTCACAATTCAGGTTTTTCCCCTTGTTCTGTCATGGAGTTCAGCAAGAACGTGAAGGTAGTAATTTTGATTAATAGTTTGACCTTCAGGAACCCTCAGGATAATTGACCTCAATAAAAATGGACTCTTCCAGTACATGGATTGGCGATTCGTTTTAGGATCATAAGTAAAAAATCACGATTCGTCACACATTATTATCCTTTTGCGAGCTTTATGTTGTTCAAACGTGAGAATTTTAGGCACCCTTTTGGCCCACAACTTTTGCGTGTTAAAATTGTTATATAAATTTTGCCGTATGAATTCTTTGTTGATTCCTACAATCTCAGCAATCGCACGAATACTTAACCGATGGTCAGATGGATCCAGAGTACCTATTTGTTTGATATTTTTATCTGTTCGTGACGTGGAAGGGCTATAAGCGCGTGAATCATCTTCAACGTCTTCTCGGCCATCTTAAAAATGCTTAAGCCACTGAAAAAACACGAGCACGTGATAAAAAATCATTACCATACACTTCTTTCAATAAAATATAAGTTTCAGTAGCGGATTTTCCCAGTTTCATGTGAAATTTCACAATTCGTTGCTCCAATGTTACGCTTATTTTTCCAGCGAAACAAAAAATACCTCCAATGCTAATGAAGGCTATGGGTATACAGATGTGTTTATAGAAGCAAGAGGCACTGCATAAAAAAGAGGATGCTTCACTCTAAACAGCTGTCGGTGCTGGCATTTGGCGCATGCGTACTTCTTCTGTAGCAGTGCGGTGTCGTTATTTTATATCCACACCTCGTATCGTTCCCAATATAAAACTTCAACATCGAATTCATGTATTACTTATAATTCTGTGTCATTTAGTTTTGAAAATGTGGAATTTTTAAATAGGAAGAATCATTCTGGATTAACCCGTACTGGTATGTTCAAGAAGTGACCGGTAGGGGGTGTCCTACGGAGTCTAACTTAACAACGTCCAGTTACGTTGAAATTTTACACACACATGTAGCTCACGAAATTAATTTTTATTTTTAAGTTTCACAATTCAAAGGAATTAAATATGAGTATAAATTTTTTTTTAATCAAACTTTTATTTAAAAAAGGACTGAAAGGTATAAAAATTTATATCAAAATGTAAAAATAATATTAATTAATAAAAGCTTGAGACCTTACTACTTTTTATAGGATCTCACATATAAATAAACAGCTATAGTACTTAATTTATCAATACTTAGTTAAACGCCTCAAGTTTTGATAAAATTGTATATTATTTTAAATTAATAATTTTTTTTATACATTTAAGCCCATTTTTCAGAAGATTCAATACCTTAAAATGAGGGAACGTCGAATTTTTTTTAAAATTGTGTTTTAGTTATCTTCTTTGTATTATCTTTCATTTGATACATTACTTAAATTTAATATTTGATCATATCTTTTTGGTTAGAGATTTCAGCAATTATATGACATTTTTTTTTATCGAAAACTTTTAGAAAACTAATTTTCTTTTCTTTTGATCCGAACAGAAGAGTTTTTGTTCTTTTTAGCAGTTATAGAGCATTTTCATTATGAGTGATATGTATTGTTACAAACATGAAATGACACTTATTTGCAACTGTTCTCTCTCTCTCTCTTCTAATGAAAAGAAAGATTGACAAAGATGTCACCAGTCAGCCAAGGGAAACTTAAGCAATGTCTCCTTAAACTTAGCGACGGATTTGACAAATGGAAAATTCTCGAAAGTACTGAAATAAAGTCGATATTATCCAGAATTTTTCTGTGTGACGACATACATAGCTGGAAGAAATATAAATACGCAGAAAGTAATTACGAATCTATTATAGGAGTATCTGTTGAGAAGAAGATTGATCGGGAAATCCACTAAAATCTGTCGGCACTTGGAAGTGGGGCGTGCCGGGTGAATCTGTGGAGAAGCAGCGTGTATCTACCGGAAATTGTTGGAGAGACTGCCTTTCGAGTGCTAAAACTATGGAGATTTGTGAGTAGTGACAACTGTTAAGCTGGTTAGCTGATCGTTACCATACGTGCTGTTTTGTATGTGTGTATATTGCTGATCTACAAAAAGGCTGTATTTGTTCTGATATCTGAGTCGCTAATCTGAACAATTCTGTGTTTTCTGTTTGTGCTTAATATCCACTCTCTGCACTCTGTATATCATCTTGAAGTTTTATGAATAAAGCGTCATTTTTCTTTATCCACATTGGACTTACCCTTTCACTCCCTTACACCCAGAAATTTTCAAAACAATATTTTGAATAGTATATCGATGTCTCGTATTCTATTTGTAGTGCATTTATCGAGCAAATTCTAATTACATTTTATATTGATTAAGTTTTGATATGATACAAAAAGTTTTAAAAAAAGTTTTTATTTTCTTTATTATAATATATATATATATATATATATATATATATATTAATAAAGTACCATTAATTTTTTGAAAGAAAGCGATGCATAATTAAAAATACGCATTGAAATTATATGAAAATGGAAATAACTAAAAGCTTACATAATGTTTTAAAATGGTTTTTTAAGTTAATTGAACCACACATATATTTTTTTTTCAAACTTATAAACTTTAAAACGATTTTTCCCAGTAAAATGCTGCTTCTTCCGAAAATATTTGGCCGTGGTAGCCGAATAATTATGGTCGAGGACTCGCGGTCGGTGTTGTTTTCTTCGAGTCGTGGATTTGAAATCTGATGCCAATAACGACCCGCCGTGTAGCCGGGGTTGATGCATGTTGAATCTGGTCGAGGTCCCCAGTCCTCCCATTGGCGTGGTGGGGAAGTTTGTAGAGGGATGTGCCAGCTAAAATATGATCCTCGTCAGTAGACAGAAATTCAAAATTATGAAGCCCGTCACTGATAACCCTCGTCTGTTGCTTCTCAGTGTGACGTTATTTTATGAACAATCACATCACATTTTCCTCAAAATGTACTTTATCTTTTTGTATGATATTTTTATATGATGAAATGTGGTTATTTCCTATACAATAAGCACAATTTGTTTTCTAATTTAACGTACATAAATTTTAAGCATTGCACATAAATTTATATGAAACATTAATTTTAAGAATTGATTTGAAAAAAAAAAAACTTAAATTTGATGACATTAATTTCTGAAAAGCTTGAGTCTTTGACCAGATTAAACGTGCATCAGCTAAGCGGTGGACCTTTAGTAGCTTCTGGGTCTGAACCCGTGAATCAACGAAAACAATACCGTAACCACTAGGCTACCGAGGCCACTTGAGGAAACTACCAGAATTTAAGAAGAAAAAACATTTAGAGGAAAACATACACATATTTTTTAATCTATAGTTTGCTTAATATTATTTGTTTGCTTAATATTAATTGTATTCTAAGAATTACACTTCTCTTCGAACGTCTTATTCATCCGTTCTTTATATATAATACATTTACGAAATCGGAGAAGCATTTCCTATTTTTTAACAACAGTCAAAATAATGTAAGATTTGAAGCATTTTAGTTACCTTGTATGTAACGAGATTATTGGTGTATTCTCGACAATCGGCGTTTGTATCATCAACTCGACTGCGCTGAAAAATTCTGGTTTTCTCCATGTTACATTCATTGAGGCCATCCATTTCTACTGGACAAATTTCTACGAAGTTTATTTTTCTCTTTTCTGTTCGTGTTTTTAATTTGAAATTTATCCTAAGTGGTTCTGCACGAGTAGTGAAATATTTGGATACTCTTTGAATAGTCCGTGAACCACTTTTTCGCCAAACCTGATAATGTCGCTAAATGATGCGAAAATTCCGCCAAGAACTAAAAGCCCTAAGCTAAACACAGTTTTTATTATTTCGCTCATCAGCGTTTCGTCATAATGGCGTGATATCAAACACGTAGCTTTTTGTCATCGTGTTTTATCCCTTATTTTAAGCAAGTGCTCAATCAGCTATTATAATTAACTGCTATTTTTCTGTGTTTACCATTTAAATTTTGGAGAGAAATATGGGACCTGTCTGCTACAGAAGATAACTCAGTAGAATATTTTCAAAAGTATGGATCAGAGGTATAAAAATGTGTTATCTCGCACACAGTATGTCATGAAATTTGAATTGATTGATTGTTTATTAACGTCGAGTCTAGATGCAACACGAGGGCTAGCCGTGATTAACTTTGTCCTTTTGAGATTAGGTCCAGTGACGAGGACGTCTCCTGGGCTGGCACCTCCATCTCCAAAACTCCACACCTCGTGTTTGGGGGAGAACTGGGAGCCTCAACAAGTTTAATGTGAATCAACACCGCAAAGCGACAGTGTTTAGAATCAACAGGACTCGAACCTACTACTCGACGGAAGCAGCTACACCTAACTACGAACTCGTGAGCATGACCAATAGGGTATCGGGGCCGCATGAAAAATTGAGAACTCTTACTATTTGAACGACCCACATATATTGAATAAATAAAGTGATTGAATATTCGACATTGAATGACATTGAATATTCGACATTGAATGACATTGAATATTCGGAAGTACACATTAACTATACTTCGTCTCCTTAATAGAAACTTCAAGGCCATTTTTAAATTTCTCTGCTTTTTTGTAATTATGGTAACAACTTGGAATTTTTTTAATTTGGTTTTTATTAACGACGCACTAGAAGCAACACGAGGTCTATTGGTAACGGATCTCGTAATTTTGAGCATCGGTCAAGTGACGAGGACTGAGCTGGTACCGTCCTCTCCTACCACACCACGCCAACGGAAGGACTTTGGGCCCCGACAGATCTAACGCGCATCAACCTCGGCTACACGGCGGGTCTTTAGTATACAAGGATAGAACCCACGACTGAACAAAAACCGCCGGCCACGAATTTGAAACCATGACCATTAGGCTACCGTGACCACGGTAACAACTCCGGAGAGAAAAGTCTTCAATTTTCCATTTTTTCCACACATTTACTTAGTATATTTGTAAGGTCCAATTATGTAAGTGATTGCTTACAAACATCACAGCATTAATTGATCGTTTATTAAAGTCGCAATTAGAAGCAATTCGAAGGCTATTGGCGACGGACCTCGTCATTTTGAATCCCGGTCAAGTGACGAGCCATCCTCGCACCTTCTCTACTCTTCTACCTCATACAAACGGAGATACTTGACAAGTTTAATGAGAATCAACCTCACTACATAGAGGGTCATTAGAAGCATCAGAGCTCGAACCCATGACGAAAATAAATCCGGTTGCAAGCTCACGACCATGTTGATTTAGCTAGCAGGGGCTTCATTACTAGAAAAACGGGAAAACAATGGCGCTGCAATGTTAAATATTGTGATGAGAGGATATTTATGGGTGGAGTTTATGTAAGAATGGATATTTTATATGTTTCCACCCTTTTTCTTTTCCCGTACAACGCGTCATCTCTTAAGCTATGGTTTCCTAGGAAAGCGGTGCCGTTATCTGGAGGTCGCACTATTGCGATGGATAATGTCCTTAATATTCCTAGGCAAATTTTTCTTAGGAAGTCATAGCTTACCTGTAATTTCTTACTTCGGCTCGTATTCAATGATTTTACTGTCTGTCTATCTCAAGAATAGCTCTCGCCAATTCGATGTCAACTTCTGATGAACTTTCTGAATCATTCGAATCAAAATCGGCCATAATAAAAAGAAACCATAAATGAACACAACAATACGATGATGGTTCAGAAAGTACCTGTTTTTTTTCATTATATGAATTGATATATAATACTTGGCGGGAGCTAACTTCGTGATAGACAGACAGCAGGAACCATATCATCTGGTTTAAATAGACAACGTAATATAATGCCATCCACCGCAATATTGCGGCAGCTAGAAAACGGTTCGGCTTTCCTGTGAAATCATAGCTTAAGACTCATTTGTAGATGAGATTAAGTGACTTCAGATACACGATTAAGAGAATTTATTCGTAAAAAAACGGTGTTTCGTTGGTAATGGAATAACGAAGTTTTTGCCGCTGAAAGAAATTGGCGCAAATTCGGCTGAAATTGCGCCAACTCCTCCGGCTGACGGATGCAAGCGCCTATTAACAGTAAGGAAATCCAAAAGAAATACTGAAATTAAATGGAAAAGTATTATGTGGAACAAATATAAGTAAAATATTTTTAAATCAAACTTTTATTTAAAAATGGACTTAAATATAGAATAATACATAATTTATGAAAGAGTTTGAGGCATGTAACTAAAATACCTAAGACATTTCATACATTATTTATCATTTTTTACATTAAAAATTGTTTTTATATATTTAAGCCCATCTTCAAAAAATACTGATTTAAAACTTTTCTTTTATATATATATTTATTTCTTTTTAGTGTGGAAATTTAAGACTAACAGCAATCAGGTGCTCTATACGTGTGTGCAAAATTTCAATTCAATGGACGTTGTTAAGTGCAAGGTCCCCGCCTCCCTAGATAGTAGATGGCCACTGTAGCCAAGTGGGTGAGGCATCGGTCTCGTGACCGGTGGTTTTCGTTGAATCGTGGGTTCGAGCCTTGATGCCACGGAAGATCCACCTTGTAGCTGGGGACTGATGCACGTTAAATCTGTCGGGGTCCAAGTCCCCCGTTGGCGGGGTGTGGAAGTTAGGAGAGGCGGTGCCAGCTCAGGTGTCGTTCTCGTCACTTGACCGAGGCTCAAAATCACGAGGTCCGCCACCAACAGCGCTCGTGTTGCTTCTTGTGTGACGTTAGTAAAACCAAAATCCCTAGATAGTAGTGCCATAGTATGCTATTGCCATCGAAGGTTAGTGTGTATGTAGAATTTAAGCTTTATTGCATGATAGAAAGTGGCTTAAAATTCGAGTACAAAGTGCAATGTCCAGTCCCCTTTAAGTCCGTCACTGTTAGAGAATACCGTAATATTGTATTGCCATCGCAGTTATACGTGTATGGAAAATTTCATCTTTATTGGATGAATAGAAAGTGTGTTAAAATTAGAGAACAGATTTTGAGCTGGGAAAAGACATGCATTGAATTATTGGTTTCATGAAATAGAGAACAACATAGACTTTTATCCCTTAAAGAAGTATAAATATATATACACATACGTATTAACATAGCAAGTTCAATAAAATTTTGTAATAAAGGATTAAGAAATTATGTGTGCGTGTAAATTTGATAGAGTACGATTCAAAATTTGTATATTTATTATTTACTGTTACCTTAATCATTCGTTCTAAAACATGTAAAAAAGTTCGTTTATTTCTCATAAATTTATAATACTTTTGTCACTTCTTTAAAAGCATTTTATAGAGGCCGTGGTAGCCGGGTGGCCATGGTTGAGGTTTGCTGATGGCGTTGCTTCCGTCGAGTCGTGGGTTCGAGCCCTGATGCCACTAAAGACCCACCTTAGGTCTTTACTAGTGGACCTGATGCATGTTAAATCTGTCGAGGGTCCTAGTCCTTCTGTTCACGTGGTGTGGAATGTTGGAGGTCATCCAACTGAAGTGTACGAGTGTAAAATTACGAGTTCCGTGGCCAATACCCTCGAGTAGCTTTTAAGTGAGACGTTAATAAACAATAGGGCATTAGATTTAAATGTAACACATGTCAAACACAAACAAAGGATTCTTAAAATAAATACAATGTTATTAAAGAGCTAAGTCCTTATTTTTTTCACTGGTGTAAATTGATTGATTGTTTATTTACGTCACACTTAAGACATCACGACAGCTCTTGGTGGCATACCTCGTATTTTGAGTCTCGGTAAAGTGACGTTGACGCTCCTGAGCTAGCATTCCACTCTCCCCACTTCCACACCACCATTATGGGAAAAGTTCATCCTGAAAACTGGAGATTTAACTTGCATCAACCTAATACACAAAATCAGGACTCGAGTCCCCGATTCGACAGAAACAATTCAGGTCATGGAGTCGTGACCATGACCACTCTAATACCTTGAGCCCCGTTTACATTCTCAGATGTTTATCCTCTTTTAATGAGTTTAAGAATCTCGATCGATAAGTACCTGTTAGTGATCTTTTCCATACCATGGGGCTTACAATTTTTGATTAAACACATGTGAAGCACCTAAGGGATATGCTATCAATCCTTCTCCGTTTCAGACCTTTCTTGTCAAACATTTTTTACCGTTTTTCCATTTTTGTTTAAATTTCTAAAGCACAAATATTCGTATTTGGCACGGTTTGAGAGCCAAATTTGGCTCTTTTGCTATAAATCTTGACTTTCACTCACAGAACCTCTGTCACGTGACGAGGACGATATCTACGAGCTGCAACCTCAATCTCCTGATTTCCTTGTTACATTAGGATGGCCATAGTAGTTTAGTGGTCATGGTCGTGGATTCACGACCGTCATTTTTTGTCAGTTCGTAGGTTCGAACCTTGATGCCATTAAAGACCCGCCGTGTAACTGGGGTTGAGGTATGTTAAATCTGTCGAAACCCAAAGTCTTCCTGTTAGCACGATGTGGAAATTAGGAGGTGGAGGTTCCGACTCCGGTGTAGTCCTCGGTACTGGACTGAGTCTCAAAATTACGAGTTTCTTCGCCAATAGCCACGTGTTGCTTCTAGTGCGACGTCAATAAAAACCAATCAATCCTTGTTATATCAGGACTTTAACATCACTTCGTTTTAATGGGCTGCAACCCCCGTTCCTCACCAAAGAAGAACCTTGGATAGAACCAGCAATAAGATTTGAATAAGCTCGCGACCATAGAAATGTGCTAGTTGAGTTGTCATGGTCGCGGTTTCATGGCTGGCGTTGTTTATCTAGTCATGGGCTCGAGTCATGATATCATTAAAGACTTATCGAGTGTGTGTGGGGGGGGGTGATGCTCATTAAATATTTTGAGGTTCAATATCCCCACGTTGGGATAATGCTGATGTTAAGAAAGAAGGGTGCTAGCTCAAGTATTATCCTTGTTGACCGAGACTCAAATCTATGAGATACGTTGCTAATAGTCCTTTCATTGTTTCTACGAGCGACGTTAATAATAGAATAAGTAATAAATTTTTGGCATAATTATAAACTGATATACGTACATTAAAACACAGTTTTTCGACGTACTCGCCTTTCTTCCCAATGCATTTTGTTAGCCGAGAGATGAGCTTTTTTAAACTTTCGGAAAAAGAGTCTCCCACTGCCTTTTTGGCCAACTGTTTGACGCACACTGGATCACATCGACATGGGAAAACCTTATTTGATCCATTCACTCCTTCAGAAGAGTAAAAAAAATAAAATTCTGAAAGTTTCAGATCAGGTCTATAGAGAGGTGACTTAAAGTCATCCAGTTTGCTTGGCGTAAATTTCTACTCCAAGCAAAAACAGTCTTGTAGTTTTAAAACGAAGAGACTGATTATATATATAAGACTTAGAAATTTTGCATGTTTTATCATTCTTTCTGTTATTTTATGAATAATATTGATTTAAACACCCTGTTAAATGTCATTCAGGAAAAGAAATTTGAATGAATATTTTTTATTTTTCCTAGCATATTTTGTAGTGCTGTGAAAATGGAGTATGAAACATTACTTGTTTGTATTAACAAGTTGTAATTTGGGCAAATTATAATTTTTTGATGTTTTTAAAAAGGTCATTTTTAATGAAATTATCACAAATCATTTTTACTACAATAAATATTTCCATTTAATTGTAATACTTGTGCAATATTGTTTCCCTGATGAAAATTACATTACATAGAATAAATCAAATAATTTCAAAGAACTTTGCTCACAAGTATTAAAATTAAAGTGACCTGACTATTCAAATGACAACGGAGTAATAATGCCAACAAAATGCTATTGCGTGCAAAGTTGTCTCAAAAGGGTATTTAAAAATACTGAGTTTTCCATCTTTTTTAGAATTTATTAACATTACTATTACCTCGACTGACTATTAGATTACACGATACGAAAGACCCTTTCTATTAGATTGGATAATTTTGAGCAACAATCAAAAGGGGCGTGGACAACATTTGAACTAATACCTCAACTTACATACTAACACTCCACCGCCAACAGCCCTCGTGTTGTTTCTTGTGCGATGTTAATAAAAGCATACCAAATCCATACCTACACAATTTGGGCATTTGAGGTTTAGAGGAATAATTTGGCCACCAAGCTACCGCGGCTCCAAGATGAATGTGAATAGTTCAAACTCTTTTCAGGCTCTACTTGTCAATGATGTAACCAATAAATTGTATATTAATGTAAGCAATTTCATACACAAATTATATGAAAGTAATATTTAGTTCATATATAAGATATTTCGAGACACAGTGAGCTTTAAGTGCATCAGGAATCGAAACCTCGTCTCTTCAGAATTTCTACATCTTAGAAATTCAGAAAACTGGCCATGTAGACGAATGGTCTTGGTATTGATGATCTTGTGTCCGACAATGTCTTAGTCGAACCGTATGTTCGAGTCCTATTTACTCTAAAGACCCACCGATTAAGAGTATTAGCTTAACGTAAAAGCTGTAGGGGCCCAATGAACTCACATAGGACTGGCAGTAGGTGTGGATTTCATCATATGGCCTTGGCTCTATTTTATGAAGTGCTTTGGCTGTAGTTAGTGGACTTTTAATTGAATTGAGATAGGCAACCGGGAAAATGTCCAATTAAGCAAAACCCTCTTCTATTTATAATGTATTTCGGTCAATGTACTTAATCAACTAACTTTCTGTGGCCACGGTAATTTAGTGACCATGGTCGAGTACTGGCAGCCGGCAATTTTTCCGTCGAATCGTGGAATTGAGCTCTGATGTTACCAATAACACACAGTAGCGTAGCAGGACTGATTAGCACTATATCTGTTGTCTTTCCGTTGGCGATGTGTGGAAGTTTAGAGAGGGAGGAACCAGCTCTATTTTAATCATCATCACCTGACAGAAGTTCAAAATTATGAGGTCTGTCTCCAATATTCCTGGTGTCACTTCTAGTGCGACGTTAATAAACAATTAATAAATTAGTATTTCTATCTTCAGGGAAAGAATAAATTTCAAAGATCTTCTGAAGCATCCAATTTTGATTTTTTTAACAGACTGTAATAAGGTTGGAAAGATCCTGCCAGTAAATAATCGAATTCGATATTTTCCAATATCAATTTCCCATCTCCAGTGGGAATTTAGTTCTCATTTTAACATTTCGAAAAAACTTTTTATTGCTCTATACTTCATAAAATAAACCAATTAGTCAATCAGCTAACTTAAATTATTGTCATCATTCACCAGGGCTAAAAATACTCGTAAATGGGTCCTTCCTTAGTAGTGTGATTAGTAAGATCCAACGCAATATTCTTTAAACAAAAGCAAAGCACATAAAATGACCCTGAAATGAAAGTGGATATTTTTTGTACATATTTGTTATTGCATATATATATATATATATATATATATATAAACAAAACCTTTTTTAAGGGCATCCTCAAACTGATGGGACAGATGCCTCTGAGAGACAAAATTTTATCAGACATATGAATGAACTTCTCGAGATAAATTTGCTATTTGAGACTGCAGCATTTTGCCCCATTTAAAGGTATCTCTCTTATCATCTCAAAATATTTGAAATCTATATTTTTTTTCCTCTCTAGCATTCCCAAACAAACAGAGGATTGTCAGTTTAAAGTTTTCCAATTGACACACTTCTCAAACAATTGAAATGTCACATTCGTCTCAAAAGGAGAACGGAAGGATCAGCTTGTAATGGATGCCATTTCGGAATCGAAGTTGATTAATAACATAACCAAGAATGTAGAATGTATCATAAAAAATCCGCATTTTTAGAGGTAATCTATTATCGTACGGTTATTATAGAATGGGTAATCTATTATCGCAATCGGGATAATGAACTAGAGACCATATAAATGAATATACATAATAGATGACGAAGATAAATACATTTATACTCAATAATTTATATATATATATATATATATATATATATATATATATATATATAATCATCATCTATCTATCTATCTATCTATATATATATATATATATCTTTCTATATATATATATATGGCTTAAGAAGTACCCTTGTTAGGAATGAGAAATGAGGTTGGTCACTGTTTGATGGGTTAATTGATTATTTATTAACGTCGCACAAAGAAGCAACATGAAGGCTACTAGCGATGGACCTCGTAATTTTGAACCTCTATCAAGGGACGAGGAAGACATCTAAATTTGTTCTTAATCCTCTAAACTAAAACACCACACCTATGGAAGGGTTTGGAACCTCGACATATAAAATGTCTATAAACCCCACTACACGCTGAGATGTTAATGGAATCAATGCTCGACGGAAACAATGCTGGTCAACGATTCGCGACTATGACCACCTCACTGTAGTCTTATCCATTGATAGTTTTCCTTTTCCTGAAAAGTCAATGAGTTGGATACTTTTAGCATTCCAAAAAATCGTAATCATAATTTTCCCGGCTCCCTTCACCTTCTTTGTAGCATACTTATCAAGAAGTAACCCATTGTTTTGGTTATTTCTTTGTTTTTCGATATATAATGACGAATCCAGATCTCATCGACGATGACAACTTGACGCGGCAGCAATATAATTTTGATTTGGCAGAAAATTGCGGACAAATCAAAACTAACACATGTAGGAGCATATGATTTGGCACCGTTTAACACATAATAGCACACAATGGTGACAGCAACAGCATCTGTCGTGTAAAATAGGAACTTTTTGAACCATTTTCATGTTTCCAGTAGAAACAAGATGTCTGGTTAAGAGGTCTTACCTGGAGGCAATGGAAGTATTGAACATAATACATCAGATTTGTCCCCCATAAGATACTCATATTCGCCAAACCTAAGTATCAAAATATTGTAAAACTGTTGAATTACACACTTGAATACTTAGTGACTGAGAAATTGCCACAGCAAAAATAGAGTATTGTGCAATTTTTTTGAAAATTCAAATCATCAATTTCGCAGCCCAACTGAATATACATCATAGGAAGATGTTTGTGGAAGTGAACGTTTATTAACGTCGCACTGAGAAGCAACAGGAGGGCTACTGGAGAATGACCTTGCAAATTTGAACCTCGGTCAAGTGACTAGGACAACATCTGAGCTAGCACCTCCCTCTTCAGATTTCCACATCATGCCAATAAAAGGGCAATGGAATGGGACCTCGACCAGATTTAACGTGCATCAACCCCGCTACTTTGAGGGTATTTAGTGGCAACAGGACTCGAACTCGAAATAACTCCGGCCGTAAGTCCGCGACCATGATCACTAGGCTGCTGCGGCCACAGGGGAAGATCAAACGTACAGTTGTTAAAAAAAAGGACACATTCAACAACTTTCATAATTTTCATCACTCCCAGATAAAAAATTTATCATAGTTAAGGGCTCGTAGAAGACTAAATATAAATTTTAATGTTGATGGATTAATTTATAAACTCATTAACATTCTGAAAAGAATTTTTCTCAATAAAGAATTGAATTTCAAGCAAAATCAGGAAGAGTCTATAGAATATTAACTATTTAGAATATTAACTATTTAGAACTGTCTAAATAGTTAATATTCTAAACTTTATTCGAATCTGATCTTTACTTTGAGAGATATTCGGGGAAAAAAGTTTGAAACGTTATATATCAGGTTATTTCCAAGCTACATCGAACTACACCGTTGTTCCTGTTTATTAACAGCACGTGATATGATTGGAAACAAGATTTATACATTAAAATACATTACTCTTGAAATGTCAGAATGTCCGAACGAAAATTTAAAATTCACTATTTTCTGAACTAATGGAAGGTATAGCACGAAGTAACTATCACATTTAAGGATCTTATGACATGAGTAATCCAAATACGAATATATTAAAATTGTAGTATGTCACAGCTCACACTGTTTTCGTGTATAACCGAATGTAATAATTCTCGTTACCCAATATAATAATGTTAATTTTTCCAATTTTTTTTATGGTTTTAGAATTAGAAGAGAAATTTTTGTGTTTTGTTGTGTATTGAATAGAAATTTTCCTTGTGTTTGATGTGTTTATTTATTATAAGGAACATTTTAAGAAAACTCTGTTCAATACAAAATTTTCAAATTTCTATATCGAGACATTTCTTTAAATCAGAAATCACATACACGATAAATTGACATCAATAATGAGAAAATTTATCTTTAGAAATAATTCAGAAAATAAATTATTCTAATAACCATCTGACTACTCAATTTTTTTAACAGTATCGCTTCATGAATGGAGTATTTTTTCATTACATATTTGCTGATGAGAGAAAGAGATATTGCAGTCAGTCCCCAAGTTCGAATCTTGATTCTACTAAAGACTTATCGGTGTAACAGGGCAAATTCAAATTAAATCTGCCAGGGTTCAAAGTCTTCGCGATGGCATACTGGTGAATTTAGGAGAGTGAAGTGCGAATTGTCCTACCTCAGGTGCTTACCTATGCGGGGTAAGTACGGGCATCCCTCACTCGAGGTAGTCTAGTGGTATTTTACTTTTCTACAGAGTTTTCTGTCTTTGGAAAAAAGTAGGTCATACGCCTCCAGGATACCCAAGAGATCATTCTCTATATTTTCAACCCTCTTTATTGGCAACAAATTTTTATCTTTTTTTTTATCCTGTTTTTTCAAACGTCTAGATTAGGTTATGTCAACTCATAACCCGTTGGACGCATGTGACCAACCCGAAGTGAATGTGTGGCACACAGAGCTGGGTCATTTGAATAAACATTTAAACTTTTATTGTATATAAAAGTACCAAAGAACATTCCACCTTGAGACGTTCGTATCCCCCCCCCCCTATTATGGGAATATATCTCAGTACATTGACTCAACTATCGTCACAACTTTTCTAAAATATTCTTATTCAGAAACAATTACGAAGTTGAGCTCATTTTAGAAAACGCGCTAGCCATATTGCATAAGTAAGCGATACGCAGATGATGCAAAATATTAGCAGCCAGTCTGTGTGCAGCAAGCTTACTGTACAAGGTGTGGCAGCCAAATAAAGAGATTGTCGCTGTAAAACCTTTTATTTTGATCTCATACGCATATTTGCTTGTTTTCACCCTCAATATACACCCCTTCTCTATCCTTACTATGCTCCATGAGAAACTTTCATTGTTCGAAACAGTGCTGGAAGTCGTCTTCTGTCAACTCTGCCAGGACGATTGCCGATTTCTCTTTCCTAACTTCCAACGGGCTCAAAACTTTGTTCCTTTCAATGCAGATTTCATCTTGGGAAACAGATAGAAGTCACATGGCGCAAGATCCGGCGAATAAGGCGGATGGTCTAACATTTTGATGTTGAACTTGGCTATAAACCTCTTGAAGACAATGCGGAATGACTTGTCCTTCCACAATTCAGATCGTTTCCTCCTTATTTCTTCACGGAATTCTGTAAGAACGTGAAGGTAGTAATATTGATTAACAAGTTGACCTTCTGGAACTCAGTGAAGGTACACAGTCCATGAATATCGAAAAAGCAATCATCATTGCTTTGGCCCAGAATAGCCATATCTAGCTTTTAGGCCATTGAACTCCGCATTCACTCACTCAGGAGTCGTACTGGTCAATTCACCGTGTTTCAAAGTTACGAGGTACACAGTTTATAGTCCCATGTTACTTCCAAGTGGCACATTAATATATCATAAATAACCAATGAATACTGGGTGTGGTAGTTTAAGTGGTTTTTTTTATATATATATATATATTGCAAGCGAGGAAATTGTTTCCTGAGTAAGAAATTATTATCTCCGCAAAACCGGTGTAGCAGCTAGATTCAAAACTGTCTTTCCAAAAACGAAATTTTTTGCAAACAATTAAGAATTGGACTTCCACTGGAATAAAGGTAAATGATTTTAGAATCAACCAAAAACAAATAATCAAATAAGAAAGGAAAGTAGTATATTTAAGAAAAGCTCTTCATTTATTTTCTATCAAATCTTAAATTGTTTTTAGAGTTTATTCACTTTTAAAGTAGATATCATTTTGTTGAAAAGTTTTTTGAATCTTTAATGGTAGCAAAAGGAATTGAATCTTATTTTAATTGGCCATTTTATTTTTTCAACATTCTCCAACAATTTACCAACTTTAATGAAATTCTGATATGAAGATAGTTTCTATTTTATTGAAAAATATAAGTCAAAATATTTTTAAATCATACTCTTTTATAAAAAGGTATTAAATTTATTTTCCTTCACTGTATAAAACTGTATAATGTATTAAAGACTGAGGCACTGAACTAAGATAGCTGGGTAATTTTATATTTGAATAATATATTGCATTAAAAATCCTAGATACTTTTTTATATATGAGGTCAAAGGAAGTATTAAAGCCTCAAGCTTTTATAAATAACTTATTATTTCACATTAAAATTATTTCTAAGCTTTTGAGTCCATCTTTAAATAAGAGCTTGGTTTAAAAATATTTTTACTTATATGAATTTATATCTTAAGAGAAATTTAAGACTGAAAAAAGCAATTACGTGCTCAAATTTTTAATTCATTTAAACGTTAAACACAACGTTGGGGCGTCAGGCCCTCCCACCCCCATTCAAACCCTAAGACTGCTTGAACATACTATAATATTGTATGGTCATCGGAGTTATACGTGTACGCAAAATTTCGTATGAGGGGAAGTGGGTTAAAATTCGAGAATAAATTTTGAACTGAAAAAAACATTTTTTTACATACATATGAGCCTATGAAATCAAATAAAAGTTAGTAATAAGAGGGAAAATTATATTGTTCCCTTTTACAATGGATAAAAACAAACTGAAAATCGAAAAGAAACAAAACGTGGACATAAATTATAGTTGTGGATAAATTTCTCAGCACGATTTACATAAAAAAGATTTGCAAAGAGAATAATTAATTTTAAAGTTATTTTTCCTCAATTTTCTTTATCACTTGTAATTCGTCATTAGAAACGTCATATTATGTATTCTACATAAATCGGTCTATTGTTATGACATATAAATTTTGAACGAATGACTTTGGTTTACTATTAGATGAATTCTGATATTACAAGCAGTGATAAACTCTTTAATAATAGAATTACTTCATATCCTACGGATATTCATTCATAAATGGAATTTTAAGTGATACTATTTTGAAATAAAAAAAACATATTTAAACCCTTTAACGTGTTTTTTGTTAAAAAAAAAAAAAAAAAAAAAAGACGGTTCCTTCTTTAATTTTTTTTCCGAACAATTACGAAAAACTTAGGGGAATGCCTTTTTAAAAAAAAAAGTAAAGGAAGAAGAAGCAAAATTACTTCGTCAATGCTTTCTGTCAAACATTTTGTTAGTAATTTGTTACGTTTTTAAACAGGGTTGTCTATTTCCAAATTAAATTTTTTTCATGTATATTTTATAATACCATTCTTTGCTAAAATTATATACAATTTATTTATCTCACACTCTTTCATCACGAACGTTTCATGATTGCAAAGTAGCATTCTTTCGAACAATCGAAAGCATACCCCCTACTAGTTAATAAAAAACTACAATCCTGATATTTATTTTTCATTCAAAAGACGAACTGTAAAAAAAAAAGCAAACCCTACCAAAAAAAGAAAGAGGTCCCACTCTTATCACTCCATTCTTTCGCCAATAACATCCGACGCAAAAAAAGATAACCGAGATCAAACAAGAACACCACAAAACCATCCGCTCCACCAGAGGTCGCTACCAGTGTCAACAAAGATCGTCTCCAACTATAAACACCGGAGAAAAACCTACACAGCCCTCAGTGTTATACCTATTCTCTCTAAGCACGGTTCGCCTGTTTTCTACTTCCCTACCTGTCTCTCCATAATCCGATTCCTCCCTGAGGTATACATAGAACCAGATGGATGCTCCCGAAATGGAGAAGCCGGGATCCCGGTTCCATGTGGAACCAGTTGAACCGAAAGCCGACGATCCCCCGCAGCAACATGTGGCTGTGTGTGTGATCGACAGCAATGATCAGACGGTAAATTCGAGCGTTTATGATTCCCATAATATTCGAAGTCTTCTGCACTATACACAAGAGGCATTGCCAAGGATGGACCATTACAGAAACATCCATTCACTTCATGCCCATTTCCCCAGACCCACTTTGGATGAGTTGCATAATGGTAACATTCCATCGGCTGCTGAACAGGTAAGAATTTTTTTTTATTGTCCCCCGCACGAATGTTTTCTGAGTATAATTCATGTTTTCCACTATAGCACGATGAAATTTTATCCTCTTCGATCTTATTAACAGTGCTAAGGGTGCATTAGAAGCAATTTTAGAAATAGTTATGAGAGAAAAACATTGTTTACACTAAAATATAATGATAGAACAATAATGCTTCATATTTAAAAAGTACTCGTTATATATTCTTAAGAATTACGGTTCTTATTTATGAATATGATAAAGTGTTACACTTTTTGATTCTACATTTAAAATAAAATCTATATCTTTAATTTATTTTCTATATCAATGTCTAGATCAAAAAGGTTTTGTACTTCGATCACATTTATCACTGTAAAAAATTATCCGGGAAATGAAAATTATGGCGTTCTCTTTACTACTTTTGGAAACTATTTACTTATTTATGAAAAACATAAAAAATGTTATGCTTTTTAACCTAGATTTAAAATAAAACCAATATCTATAATTTATTTTCCATATCAGTGTTCACATCGAAATGCTTGTAGATTTCGATCATTTTTTTATTATAGAAACTGTCTGGCATTGGAATAAGAGAAATTTAAATTAGAAATAATTTTCAGTAATCTTTTATTATCACAGAAGAATTTATTATATGAATATTTAAGTAGGTACTTCTATATAAAAATAAATTAAGTTATATTTAATTTATTTTTCAGAGAAATTGATTTTCTTAGGATTAATACAAAAATTGTAATGAAAAATTTTTTCATCAATCATATTATTATTTATATTTAGACTATTAATGATGTGAATATACTATTTTTATATATTTTTAAAACAAGAACAATTAGTAATGAATTTTTTTTATTTGAAGAGAAGATCTGTTTTTATATTTGAATTATATATTACATATAACTGTATATGCTGAAATAATTCTTCATTTCTATAGAAGAAAATTTACAAAACGTTATTCTAAAAAAGTCAGGATTTATAAACACATTTAAAAAAATTATTTTAAAAAACAATGTCTTGATTTAAAAAAAAAAAAAAAACTCAAATATTAATTAATTTTCCTGTAAAAAAGAAAGAAATCGTTCTTAAATATTACTGAAAAGTGTTTCTTCATAAACAAAATCAAATTTTTAAAAATAGTCCTTTGAATTTTTTTTATTATCAATGTTTAAAATAAAATCGAGTCATGCATATCGATGCGGAAAACAGTTACAATAAAATTTTATGAAAAATTATTCCAATTAAGCGTATAAGAATTAGCTCTTAAAGAAACATTTTCTTATATGAATTTTCTTTTTTCATTGGCCTTATTCTCTAGATTAGTCATGGCTTAATTTATGATTATCCTCTCTGAATCACATAAAATACGTCACTGATAAATTATAACTGATTCCTACTTGAATTATTATAAGAAAAAAAAATTCTCAATCAACTAATAGGTCCAGGTGCATCTTTGAAACCGCGTATCACCTTTTGACGTTTCATCAAAGAGATCTAAGAGATGTATTTTTTTCTTTTATTTTTGACCACTTTAGTTTGATGTTTATGGTCCATGTGATCCACTTTGCATATAATGTGACCTGAAATTAACAAACCTGTTTGAAAAAAAAAAATAAACTTGTGTCTTTAAAATCGAAATTTAGTTTTCTGTCATTTCAATGTGCTAATAGTTAACAGTGAAATGTAAACCTTGCTCTCTGGACAAGAAAAAATCATTAAGGAACTATAAAAGGTTTCTTTAAAAAAAAACTAATAGCTCCCTGTGTGTGTGAGGATTCTATAAAGTATATAGAAATATAAACATTAAATATACTTCGTTTTAACGAGGCAGTATTAATGACTGGTCAAATATCATTTAGAGTTTGCATAAAAATATATTACGATAAATGTTCGATTTTTATTTTTAAAAAAATTGTTTTTTAGTTTTTTAATATAACTGTTATCTAAAATGCAGAATGAATTCGTAATTGATCTCGCAAAAAATATTTTGCTTAAAAAAATAAATAATGAACAAAAATGCAATGAAATATGACAGAAAATAGATAAGTTTGAATAGAATATTCACAAAATGATTCGTTGTTTATTCAACTGCTGTTTGCTGCTTGATGCTATAATTATAAATAATATTACAAGAATAGCTCACAAAGTGTTATAATTTTCAGAGATTACTTATCAAATATAATTAACTGTACTTTTGATGCGTTATATACGATTAAAACAGTTTCTTTACTATTATTTTAATATGAAATGATTTAATTTAGGATCTCGAATAAAAATATTGTGATTAAACGAATATGCACGTTATGTATTCTTTTATTTCATATATTTTTGCCTATAAAAAATCTGAATCATTTATGTATTTACTCTAATCTCTTCAAACTGAAATCTCTCAACGCGATATCTATCAATTGGAAATGTGGTGTTTTAATTATATTTAGAAATATGCACTAAAAGAGCAAAATAATAATATGATCCATCAGTTTTTCTTGTACTTGAAATATTTCTGCTTAACTTCTTTTCAAACGTGCGAAAGTTTGTTTTAACATATATTATTATATACGCACATGCTCTAAATGCTACTAAGCGTTTAATTTTGTTCAGTGAATAATTTATTTAAAAGGTTATAACTAGATATTGAATTAATTTTTTCCTTGGTATGAGTATCTTCAAACTCAAATTTATTCTAAACAAAAAAATTATTTAAATTGATTTTGGAATTACGAGCTTATTAAGCCTAAATTATTGCGCTTTTTATTCATCAATTATCAAGTCTATTTCAAATAGATAAACCAATTTTGATTCTGAAACAAAATATTGTTTCTTTGTATTTTGTTTTGAATTTTATTGAAGTTAATAGAAGAAATAGCATTATCTTTACAATTTTTCGATGATATTTCAAAAATATTCTTTTTAAAAAAAACAGCCCAAGAATCTTGTCTCTTTAAAATGTTAAGCGAATATGTGTTTCTCAGTAAATTGTATTAGATTTAAATTGCAATTCTTTTGAATAAATGTGAATAAAGGATAAAAAAAAATCTTTGTATTTTTTTAAATTATAAAATTGAGGTTGAAGGGGAATTTTTCCAACATGTTTTGGGTAAAAAATACTTGTTAAAATAAAGTATTTAAAATTTTCACGAAACCTCAATATGAGAAACTGGAAACTGGAAGCTGTTTTTAAAGCAAATAAGTTTGATTTTTTTAAAAATTTATTTTTACTAGTACCATGCACAAAAAGATATGTTACTTCTTAGAGTTTATTTTCCAAGACGGTAAAAAGAGACGATAGTTTGATTTCTTTCTCGTCATGTATTTCCGTTGAGCTTTAAGCGTCAACACACAATTAGTACTTACGATTCCTTCTACATGATTTAATTCATTAAAGCTTATTTTGTTCAATTAACACTTAGAAAAATGGAAATAAAGACATTTAATACTATTCTGTTGTTGTTTTTTTATGTGCCAAATGTAAGCTTTCTAATCTAAATTTGTTTCGTATTTTTATGCTGATTACAAGATAATTCAATTTAAAAAACAAAACAATTTATGAATTTGAATTACAATTTAGATTTTTCGTATAAATTTAAAAAGAAATGTTTCAAACGATCTAAATCTAAGCTTGAAATATTGTTTCGCTTATCTAAAATGCAAAGCTGTGTATACCGAGGTTTAACTCTCGCGGTCGCGAATAAAAAAAGGAAAAAAAAAAAAAAACGTAGAAGCTTGCTCTATCGCACATTATTACCTAAATCCGAGGTATTTTCTTTCTTTTTTCGCTGCGCGTTTTTATCTCTTAATGATGAACAATCAAATTGTATATGCTTGGTTGTTTTATGTTTCTCCTACGCAAATGCATTTCTTCCAGTTTCTCGCCGATGGTTTTCTTCTTTTATTTGCTGCTGTGTATACAAACGCACTTTATAATAATCTAGTATTCGTAGCCCTTTATAATTTTCCCCATAGGTTTTCACGACAAACAATTGCAAACAAGAATTTTCTAAAACCCATCTTTTTAGCTCCTAAATATTTTCAGCGTAACGTATGTGTTTATAAAATATGCTAATGCCATATTAAATAAAACGTTCGAGAACTCATAACTTATTCCCAAGCAAAAAAAATTTTCGGAAAAATTATTTTTCTGACTCATGTGATAAACATATAATCTAAATAGCATTATTTTTTACACATTTTACATTAAATTAAACTATTTAATTTGTTGCAAACTTAAAAGAAACGTACACTTGCCTTTTAAATTTGTACAGCTAATTTTAGCTTAAGAAATACTTGTAAGATATGCTAATGCCATACGAAATAAAACATAATTTTTTTGTCATGTGTTATACATTAATTTGGACTATTTAATATATTGTAAATACAATAGAAGCACACACACCCTTTTTAAATTCATATCGCTAAATGTTAATGCTTTCAATGTTAAAAAACAAATACTCCTAAAAGCGGAAGACTAGACACGAAGAAACTATTGAATAGATGTTTTGACTAGACTTTAGACTTACGAAGACTAACAGGAAGTTTAGATTTAATTAAACTCTTAATTTTTGTATGGGTTATGAAGCCTTTTATTATAATTTTTTCTTTATGTATTTTTGTAATGAATAATAATGAAGTAAAACTAAAAATTGCTATTGATATTAGTAACCTTTTGAAAAATGTATAATCGTAACATCAGTTCTTAATAGCATGATTTTTTCTTTTCATTTTATAGTTTCTTTAAAATATTTAAACATGTTTGTGAGTGTGTTGAGTGTAGCCACCACAAATCAAATTTGGTTTGTTTTGAAATCCATTTTCATTATCAAAATTAATTAAATTTATCTTATTGTTCACGTTCAAAACTAGTTATATGTGATTTAATTGACAGATTTTAATTCTTTTTGATTTTTAAACAGTAAAATTCGAATTTTTCAGTTGTAAAAATAAAATAATTTAAGTAATTTTAGAATAACTCTCAATAACAGTAAGTTTTATTACATTAACTTCCACCGACAATTAAAATAAAAATTAAAACATTCTGGGAAAAACTTAAGTGAATTCAAAAATTTCCAAAAGATTTATTTTATAAGAAAAAAATAGGAATTGAAAGTATAACTTTGATCTTCGATAAGTTTTATTGCACTGGCTTTCGCTGAATATAATAATTCTGAAGGATAAAATTTTCTTAAAAAAAATCTGATAAACCTCAAAACATTTAATTTTATAAGAACAAAATACGAATTAAAAATCTTATGTTGGTGAACGATAAGTTTTAAAACCATTATTATTACCGAAAACTAAATTAAAAAAATTATTAAAAAATCTTTGAAAAACTGCTGTGATAGCTTCCTAAAATATTACATTTTATAAGAAAGAGTAAGAACTAAAAATATAAATTTGATCTATTTAGAATTAACTCGATAGAAAAATTTTCACAGAAAGACCTTAGAGACGGGAAACACAATGTATTAAATAGAAGAATAACTCTAACAAATTATTTTGTATCCAACGAAATATTAACCACATTAAAAATGCAAGGAGAAAAGTACACATTGAGAAAAATTAAGAAAATTCACTAAAATAACAAAGAAAAAAAATTATTTTATCTAGAAAAAGTGAAGTATTTAGAAGCATTTATTTTATTTTGTGCAATTTATGAACCTAATTTTTTACAAGGGTTGCTTTAGAAATATTTCAGACAATAATTTAATATGGAAATAGGACATCATATACCTAGAAAATTTATCCAGAAAATCATTAAAGAAAGTTTAAAAAATAAGACATTTAAAAGAAATTAAGAATTATAAAAGAAATTGCTCATATCTAATCAAATTTTAAAATTGTTCTTTGCATTGTGTTGCGAAGAGCAAATTTCACCATCAAAGGAGCTAGTTACGACGCATTAAATAGAGTTTGTTTTAATTTAATTCATTATACAAGTATTTCGTGACCTATTACAAAAGCCCTTTGTTCTCTAATTATGGCAAATTAATATTAAAATCATTTGACCCCAAACCATTCTAAGAAGGAACCAAATTAATAAGTAATAGTTCGAAAATCTTGAGGCGAAAGAAAGACTGCCTTACAACTGTCTTAAAATTCTGAATAATTTTATTCATTTTTGCTCATTTCTTGAATCCCAATTACATGTGATTTCATCAATCGATAGGTAAATAACATGCTTAATTTTCGTTTATGTTTCATTTAATCCAACAGAAATTTATTAAGACATATGTTTGAAAATTAAGCTCATTACTTGTGAAAGTTGGCATCAAACATTTTCCTTCTTATCTTCGTTTTATTTGCGTAATCGTGTTTCATATACATGCAATGGAAGTGGAATTTTAAGCAATTCAAATTCCAAAAAGTCTCCCATGGTTAATGGGAGGGAAGGAAAACAGCGAATAAATCGACGTCATAGTATTGCCCATTATTCTTTTTTTTTTTCCTTCCTAAAACGACCTCGTGTATATCCTCTTTGTATCTAAAAATATCGCCATAAATTTTCTTTGAAGCCTACTCACTCGAAGCAAACCCCATTGAATTTTGGTGTAAAATGATGAATGCAAATCCCACTGACGGTGACAACTTGACGCGGCAGCAATTTAAATTAATTTATGAATCAGTATCAAGTTTGTTTTGGCGCCGTTTAACAGATGTCAGCACACGAAGGAAACGCCAACTGGCATTAACAATACCATCTCTCGTCAAATGCAGGTACTTTTAGAACCACACTGTAAGCTTTAAAAAAGACGTATTGCTGGGTTTTTACGGGAAATACTCTCTCCGGAAATATCATATTGATATTAGAAAAACATATCATATCGGTAGAGAAGAAGTATTCATGCTCTGAAGTCTTGATGCTTCTAAAGATCCGCCGTGTAGAGTGGTTGATGCATATCACTTCTGGCTGACGTGGTGTTGAAGTTTGGAGAAGGAGGTGGCAGTTCAGATGTCGTCCTTGCCACTTGACTAAGGTTCAAAATTACGAGCTTCTAAACTAATATCCTCGCGTTGACTCTGATTGCGACGTAAATAAAAATCAATCAATCAAAAACCTCTTTCTCTTCATAGAGTATTTTTGTAACTAAATATCTAAACTTGGTAATAGAAAATGAAGTTATCATTAAGAAGTAATAGCATTTATTGTTCTATATTCCATAAAACTATGTAATCAATACAAAAAAAAATCATCTTTCAATAACTAATGTGAGTTAAAACTAATATTTTTAAAATTTAAAAATATAAGAAAATTCTTTTTCATTGAAATAAATTTAAAAAAAAAAAAAAAATTCAAATATCTAAATATTTTTTAAAATTTGGATTCTTTTGGAAATACAAGCAAAGTATTTTCCTCAAAAATTTTCTTTTCGTTAATTTTTGAAGAAATTTAAAATGATTGTAATATAATGTTTTTTTATTCTATTCTAAATTTGAGATTTAAGAAATAATACATAAAATTTTCTTATAAATCGATTTGATAACCATAAAGAAAATATAAAATTCATACCTTAAGAAACAAAAACAATCATTTTAGGTAAGATTTGTGTCATAACAGAAACGAGAGAAGAGACAGATTCTGGCTGGTATTCTGAAAAAAAAAATTTGAATATGAATTGGGAATTTTTCTGAATTGAGATCTTTTCGAAACGAATGTCATTTACAGAAAGAATATAATAGCATCTGTTTCT
>BMAW01051037.1:1093177-1118310 GCA_019974015.1 Nephila pilipes | reverse complement strand
GTGAATTGTTGCACTTGATGGTTTGTAGTAAAATGGATTAGAAGTGACTTCTGGTCATAGAATAATAGGAGCCGTATCTGTTGCATTAAGGAAGTGTCTAACTCGGTGCGAGTAAGTTGGTAAGCTAAGACTTTTCGGTTGAATTCTAAGCCAGGATTGAAGTGAGTCAATAGGGACTCGAGTGAGAGTGACCTTACATACTCCGTGAAAATAGTTAATAATTGTGTTGTCCTATTTCTGATGTTTCTTTAATTGGATTTGTGAATTTATTGACTATTTAATTCAGTTTTACGATGACTGTAAAATTAAATAATAAAGGGAAACTGCTATTAGCTTTTCTTTTTTCAACTTTTTAGCATTTCTATTTTTAATTTCGCTTATGGTTAACATTACAAGAAGAAAAAAATTTAAAATAGTTAATTTTTTTTCCTGATTTTAATAATTATTCAGCTTTTGGTGTTTTAACTTCTCAGAAATTTCACAGTCTTATTTCAGTTACTGTTAACATTACAAGAGGCATAACTTTTTCTCTCTTTTTTTTTTTTGGAATTCAATATTACATATTTCAAAAAAAAAAAAAAATAATAATAATAATAATCGCCTTGCTGGTTAACAACTTTCGTAACAGAAATTTAATATAAATCTGTGACAAGTTAGCAGACAGGCACTGAAATTAAAAGCGGGCCAGACCAATTCTACGTCTCTCTTCTGGAATATGTATAAGGCCTGAACAAATAACTCGTCATTGACTTCATTTAAGCTTATTTATTACACGCATGTGTGTTAGTATGTATAAGTGTTTTAATGCTGTATGTATAAATGTATTTCAAATATCATGACCGTATATAAAAATGCAATTTTTTTTCTGCTCGATTATCTGAAATGACAAGAGTCACGAATTAGGTTATGGCCTGTGTCCTAATAATCAGTGCTTTAAAATGTTTGAAATTATCATCACAGGCTGACGGTATGTACAGTAACTACATTTTTTACGTCTGTAGCGCATTCCAAAGTTGTTCACAGAATAATTTTCCAGATAATACGAAAAGAATTTTTTCCACATTCTACAGTCTCTGTAAATGCAAAATGATTAAACATTTTAAACCATTGGTTTTAATTTTTTAAATGTTTATTGCCTTTTTAAAATAGTTTAAATACTTTTACTCTATCGCTATTTTTTTTTAAAATTCTAGATATACTAGATTCTCTGTCATCGCTTTAAATCAGTAGGATAAAAATATTACGACACTAAATTTATTTAGGGATACAGTAAGCACTCTTTAATGCGGCACGTTTGAGACCCCAACCATGTCGGATTTTCCGGATTCATCATCATTATTAATCTCGTCACACAACAGCAGCAAAATATTTAATTCGGTCTAACGCTGCTTCAGAAGCAATTCCCCAACTCGGCCATCCGAATGAATTCCTCTCTTCTGCTGCGATACAGCGGCATGTGGCCCTCAGTCTTCCGCTCTTTCCATCTAGCGTCCATGTTAGCGCGTGGTAGTGTTACGATTTGATGACATTCGAATGTCAGTGTAATATATGTCCTGCGTTGTTTTTTTAAAAATTGGGTGGAAATAGGCTTCGCAGATGTTTTATTATGCAGTGCAAAATTCGAAATTTTATCTGCCCAGTATATTTTAAGAATCTTTCTGAAGTACATAGTTTGAAAGACATTCAATTTCTGTTCTATTTTTGCCGCAGTACAGAGCGTCATCATAGTTTTAGAGAGAATACTAAAGGTAAACCACTCTGTCCAAAAATTTGAACGATTAAAATATATATTTGATGAGTTTACGTACTCTTTGAGCCTTTGTAGATGATTTAAATATTCGACAAAGTGTTTCGTCTTTCTTGCCACAACAAAATTAAATTCAAACATTGAGTATTAATTTAATTTAATCATCTAAAATCGATAAAAACACAGGACAAAAAATTCATTCAGTACAATACCATTCAAAACAAGTTGTGATAAGCTACTCTAGTCACTTTCTTCCGTTTAATAGTTTTATTAGCACTTGAAAAATATCTAATGGGTTTCGAGGACATTTAACTGTACCACTTTTAACTGTATGTACACAGTTTTATGATTGTGCAATCTTGATACATGTAATTCATTAGAAAACACTGATTTTTCTGAAACGAAAGCTGATAGTTACTTTAAACATTGGGCGAAAATGCGAGCAGCGCTGTATCCCTGCCTGGCGGTCAAGATGAATAAACTCCCGTATCCACAAGAAATATTCAGAAAACGTACGATTCAATCGGCGCCAAATGCTGGGTAAAAGAAAACTAATGTATTATACAACATCAAATAAATGAACATTTCGCATAATTAAATAACTTAAAAACATAGTATTGAATAATTTTAAGGAACTTTTAAGGGCGCTTCATGTGGGTACTAATAGTTGTTAAAGTATTTCGAAAATACCATACATTGAATAAATGTATCATAATGGTATTTGCAACAATATGTTGGTTGTTTTTAAAATTCTTGAGCAATATATTTTTTTACTAAATACATGATCTTTTATAGGATAAACAAGAAAAAAAACAGTTTTTTAAAGAGTTCATCACCCCTTAATCATGTTCATAAACTAATAAGATATATCCGTCATTTTTTTTTTCCTTTAATATTTTTAAACTGTCGATAAAAGTTCCTTGATAACGCATTACCAATAAATAATTGTTTCTCAGTCACGCGCACGTAAGCTTAAAGAAAGTGGAGATATAAGATTTTTGTGTATGGTTACTATCTGTAAACACTGTGCAGCATAAACCAGAATTTATTGATAACACCGCATAATAATGAAAATATCTCTCGAACAGCTATATTTGGATGTGTCTCCCGCGTCGAAAAGTGAATAATTTCATCGGGGGATCTGCCATATAAAGATAAAGAATACACCTTAGACATGAATGTAAGATTACGATGTCGAAATCGTGACCTAAAGGTAGATTTTGTTCGATTATTTCCCAAAAAAAAATGCATTCTTATGAAAGTTTTCAAATACTTGGTAGATCTGACGTCATACCTCCAGCAGGGAGTTGAAATCGTACTGTTTGATAAGTATTTCTATAATGAATTGATTATCATATGAGTAGGACATAAAAGCTTATTGTATGGCGTTTTGAAGTAAATGAAAACATAACAATTCGAATAATGTGCATGTATAGTCTCCTTGGGGGGGGGGGGTACCTCTTTTAGGTAAGTCCGAGAATTTTGACTCCGAACTATTCTAGTGATCTTCTTTACTTGTTTTTGGTACACACGGAGAAGAGGACGTGCTTCCTATATACTCTAGCGATCCTTCTCTATTTTCGACTCTTTCGATCGATTTTATCCGGTATTTCGTGACAGTGCGTGGTCTGCACATCCCCTAGATGTTCAATCTTGTGACCAGTTACAGCGAGACCGCACCCCATGGATTTGATAAATGAGTATCAAATTCGCTCGGAAAGTTAACTACTGGTTCAGCATCGAGCTATGTACTCAGCTTGGACAATAATAATTAGCGCCCCAGGTCCAAAGGCAACAGAAATTGAGATGTGCACCTCCTGATGGTCCTCTTATGCCCGGGTCGACTTTAACTTCCCTTACATTGAAAATAAATGTTTGTTCAGTCGTGAAACGTCACAAGTTAGGTACGCTGATGACCTACCATGTAGCTGTAGTGCTTTGTGACAAAGAGTGATGGGCACACCATCCTCAGATATCAATGAAAAAAAGTTATGTTCAGTCGTGAAATGGCACAACTTATGTTAGTTGATGGCATAACATGTAACTTGATAAAGTGGGATTTGCATATTCTTTAGGTGGTCACCTTTGTGATGAGTCACAGCGAGACCAGACCGCATAACTATACTCATCATGACTGTTGTAGTGTTTCCTGTTGATGCACTACAAGCCGCAGTCATATCCATGAGCGCACACTATTCGAATGTGAAATAAGAGGGCACTTTTCTCGGATGCTTAAATAAAGGAAGCACTCCCCTCAAGTGTGGAAAATTAGATAGAAGTAAGTCTATACCCGACGTCTCAGTCCCCCCATCTCTCTGAACATCGAACCATTCTCAAGCCCGGAAAGTGGGATACATGTCCATGACATTCTATGACTAGTCCACAAGTATCCTCCCCGGTGCTAAGAAAGAGGCACCTACCTCAGATGCTTAAATAGAGGGAGAATCTGAATGTGGGTGAGAAAGTTGTGTGAAAAATTGAATAACAGTTGAAGCAGGGACTATCCAGCCTGTACACTAATGCATCGAGTTTGGTGGCGTACATGCATCCCTGTCGCTGTGGCTTTGCCTGAAATTTTTTTTCCACTGGACACTATCTTATTCCAAACCTGCAGTGCAGAATGTGCAGAGCTGCATTGTGTCACTGTGAGTGTATAAATATAATAATATTTATGAAAGGAATAAACCCTTTGGGGGGGATCTCAATATTCTCCGGCAAACGAATCAATCAAGTTTTGAGTTTCTTATAGTGTGTACAATAAGACCTCACAAAACGCTTATAATATTTTCCAAGACAACTCAGGGCTAAATGAAACGGCATTCAACCAGGTCATTTAACTTATACACGAACATGCGACCCAGCACGTTTTACTTTGAATTTAAGTTACTTTTATATTAATTTGCATAATATATGTGCGAGGTCTGTATATGGCTTATAAATTAAGAAAATATTTTAGTAATGAATTAAATCAACTGTTTATTGAAATTTACAGAACTATTATTTACAATGAGGGATAGAATTAAAATCACGCAGAAGAACGTCGATGGATTAACGTCAGCCCTTTTCTACTGACAGATTAAAAGCGTTACTTTTTCAAGAGTCCTCTTGATCGTCTGTTTGATTATTTTCTTCCTCTTGTCCGCGTTGTTGTTGGGGTGAGCAGTGGAAGAAAATCGATTTTCTCGTCTTCCGATCATCTGCACACCTGCAGCCAGTTCAGTGGTCGGTGAACTCCTGAAGGGAAAAAGGGAGAGATGCCTTGCGGTTTCGCTCTGTTCACACCTTGGAGATGAGAGGAGACAGTACTCAACCTCACATATGTCATACAGCAAATAAATGTGTCCACAGAAGTTGGCTTCTTTTAGTAAGGAAGGTTTTAGTCCTCTCTACTTAGCAACACCCCGATATTACTTCCTTCTGCTGCCATTATTAATTATTTAAACAGTGACTAATTAAGAGTCCAATGAACAGAAAGTCACTCAGTAATGAAAACCAAGTTATTTTATTCAGCTTTATGAGTAATAAATTTCAATGCTTTACCTACTATAATTGGGACAAGAGTTTTTATACACATCTCTCTCTCTCAAGAAGGAGCTTCAGCAGCTCCTTCTTGACAGTGATCTGATCACTCTTTAAACTTGATAATTCATTCACCTTCGTTTATAGCCCCCACTCATTTTCTCTACTAATAATTAACATCGTTTTAAATTATTCTGTTTACAAATGCATTTTATCACACAGTCACTATACTTAAATAATTGTGATCCCATCTGTATAAGTCAAGTTTCATCTTTTGGGAGAGATCTTCAATTCAAACAACACCATTTAAATTACTAAAATATTAGTTGAAGGAAAACGAGATATAGAACCCACGCAAAATCCTTAATGTTGGAAATTTTAGAGAATTTTTCGGTAAACAAGAAATTTTGATTTTTTTTTTTTTTTTTTTTTGCCAACGCGAATAAAGCTACTATTGCACCCGCTTAACGTAAATTACAAAGCAAACACATGACAGTGTACACTGCACGCTTATAACAATTGTGTGTCATACATGATGATATAATCATACTTTAAAATTGTGCCAAATTAATTTACAAATATTACACACTTTATTGATCTTTGTTTAGTCTTTCTAATAAGAGTTCTCATTAAAAAAATATTTATAATAAGACTAATAAGAAGCATGGTGCATGGAAAGAAAACACAAAAGGAAAGTTTACAAAAGAAAATGACAGCCTTATATAGATTTTACGCTAAACTAGGATACATTAAATTAACGAATTAACGTTACGTATTAAAATGAATAAATATAAGCGAAGCAAGAGACTGTAATTTTATGAGTCAAAATTATTTTCTTAAAGAAAATCCATCTCTTAAAAGTGACGGTGAAAAAAATAAGAAGCGAATAGTGATGATTAGAACTAAAAAATATTGGTTATTTTTGTAAGAAGTGGTTTTTATTATTCGTAGTTTCGTATGAATGCTAACCATATGTTAAATATGACTGATGAGATTGGATATTTATACAATGGTGTTCTAAACAGTAATAATACAGTAGAAATCTTTTCAATAGCTTTAAATCAAAACTCTGAAAACTTATTTAACCTCAATTCATGTATTTCTAACATGCATGAGCAAAAAATTAGTTTCCAAGATATCAGGTTCCTCTCCTAGTAGCACACGTAAAAGTGTATAATTAAAGTACATGATATAATAGCATATACTTACATAGTTAGAAAGCGGCTCATCAATCTAAACCAAAAATAATTATTATTTTCTCTTAAATTCTCAAGGAAGAAAGGGAGGGAAAATGGTTTCCTCAAATAATTTTTGCAGTACATAGAGACAGGGTCCAGGCATTTTCAGGCACTTTTTACAAAAATGGTTGTAATGTTTCTAAAAATTATTTTAGAGAAACGATATTAATATTTAAAGAAAGCTTGTTTATTCTGTATTCAAAATAAAAAATTCCAATTACAAATTCTAGATAAAAAAAATGCTGTATCAGGTTTTTTTTAAAAAATGTGGGAAATGGTGAAACGATGAAAAAAGAACGAATTTAATTTTTTTCAAAAATGTAAAATTTGAGAAAAATACCTAATAGGATTACTAAAATAAAATAATCATTTTTAATCAGAATTCACATTTAACTTAAAAATTATTCTATGCCGAGTATTAGATCTAACTTATATTGATTAATAAAACTATTGTAAAATAGAGATTTTCCTGTGTTTAAATTAGCAGAAAAGGATTTCTCGGTGACGTCTGAAGTAACCTTTCATCAAGAAAAATAAATCCATGAAATAATTATTACAAGTTTTTGAGATTGAATGGTTGCATTGACTTTAATTGATGAATAACTTAGAACGTCTGCTATTTGAAAAAGATTACTAATAAAAGATTTGTACAAACGCACGCGGTTTCTTCTACGAGATTCACAATGGTGATTGGAAAGCGAAAATTGAAACTATCCGAACCGTTAAAATGAGGAAATCTTTAGAACGCGCTGGAGTTGTAAAATTGCTACAAGGTGTCAGCAGTTATTCTATGCCTCTCTTTTCTTTCAAATGACATTTGCCGCGTATGACACTCTGCGTGCTGGTTTATCATGGCATGGACAATATCTTGTCAGTATTAAAGTGTTCCAATATTCCTAAATGAACATGGATCATGATTATTACATTGAAATAATTCACCAATTGTAAGGTATTGTACACGTCTTGACTGTGTGCGGAGTTGCGCGTCTTATGCAAAAACTGTCATTGGAGAATGAACACCGTTAGACAAAGACAGGAGCTTTATATCTTAGGAAAATGAAATTTTCCCTAAAAATTGCTAATTCAGCAGTTAAATGGGTCAGGTAAGCAAATATTAAACAAGATACGCACGACTCTTCAAATGGAATTTAAAGTTGTTTAAATTTTAAAAAAAATGGTACATATAAATCACCGAAGAAGTGCTTTGCGAAATAAGGGGATATAGAATGTGAAGGGGAACTGGATCTTAAAGTCGTAGAATGTGGAAGTTCGATGAGGAACATCAGGTATTGTACTTTTATAAAATTAAGACTTAAACTGTTAGTATAACTTAAAGGGAGAATCAACAAATTATAAATAAATAAAAGGTATAATTCATTTTGTCAAAATATAATTTTTAAAGGTGAACCATATGCTGCTGCCTCATGCAATGTTGTGAAGGGCGATATTAATAAACAATGTATTATGTAATACTTTTTGAAATATTAAGAGACGTAAAATACAGATATGGTCATAACTTCCTTAAAATGACAAGAAATTTGAATTGGATATTTACAGTGTGTGTAGTTTAAAACTCACCCATTTTTTAAGTATTTCATGCTTTTCCTGAAACCATTTTCGAATTGCAACAAAAGCATTAATACCACAGAAATGAGTAAAAAAAATTTGGAATACTTAAACAAGTTTCGTTCTCACTTGACAAGAACTTCATAACGGCAAATTATACTGTTTTAATAGCGGGTAATTTTTTTCCTTCTTCGCTTAACCTTGAATACAAATCTTTCATCTCTCGCCTTTCTTCCCGCCATTTTGCGATCATTTGAATCATTTCTCAGAAAATCGGAAGTCAATCAAAGAAATAAACCGTGTCCTGACATAACAACAAAAGCCAATTTAAGTGTTTCAATACAACCGTAGGAAGTGTCGCGAAACAGCCTTGACAGGTGCGTAATGAAGTTTTGTAATTTTCATAATAGTACATTTTTTTTCAAAAAAAAATATTATAAAAATAAAATTGGTGTATTTAGAAATGAGGTAACTTCTTTTCAAAATGAATCTGTCTGAAACACAAATTTAATATAAAAAAGTTCGTTCTTAAATTTAAAATAGGAGAAAACGATTACGTTGATTACAGATTTTTTAAAATTTTTATTTTATAACAGTAAAATTGATTCGAATGGAAAAGCAAGCTTAAAAGTATTGTTTTGTTTGAATATAATTTCAGAAAATTATTTCTTTTTGATTTTAAAAGATATTTATTTAAACTCAAAGAAAAGATGAAATCATGTGTGAAAAAAACTCTTATGTATGTTAAAAAATTAATTTCAGTTTTGCAGAAAATTAGCGAATACATTAGTAGATAAAATCTCGCCTTTTTAGCTCATATTTAGCAATAAAAGGTAACATTTTCTTTTTTTTTGTAATAAATCGTTTTTCTTAAATTGACTTCTGAATTTTTTTATCCGATTACAAATAAATGTATGTCTAAATGAAAAAAAATATTTAGAAAAGTATCAAATACTAACTTATACCAATAAAAATTATATTTATACATACGTGAAATATTTTTTGGCTAGAAAAACTGAAAAATTCTCTAAAATAAAATACTTTTATTAAACTTTAGTTGAATATTGCATTCAGTTTATGTAATTCAATTTTTTTTCCGTATCTGCAATAAATTCTTTATAAAAAAAATTAAATAATATAACTTTATTATGATTTATTTTAATAAAATTAACGGTATATTAAATCTGTTTGGAGGAAGTATTGGCGATGAACTGTATTAACTTTTATCTCTAAAACAACAACTGAGTAGCTATTCCACAACACAGATTTCATATTATTAATACTTTCGATAAATTCTTATTTGATAATTAAAGTTCTTAACATTGAAAAACGTTCATTTAAAAATCAACGAGCATGTACAGATATGAATATTTCATTTTAAGGCACCCGTCAACCTACCATTTTGCTTTTAAGAGCGGATTGTTAATCCTGTGGAATTTCTACAACCATTCTGAAATCCTGACTATTTTGTCCTCTTGAATGCTAAAACGTGCAACCGAAAGACCAAAAAATAATTAAGGTTTCTGCAGAAGAACATTTTCTCCGTAAAAGTTCTTTTTAAGACCGGAAAACTTAAAAACGAATAATTAAAACAGGCGTAAAAATATTTTTTAAAATCGGAAAAAAATGTAACGCCGCAGAAACTTTCATTATTTTTTTGCTCTTTCGGATGCATTTTTTGCATTTAATTAGATAAAATAACGTTAAATAACATTACGCTCACGAAATCCAAATGGCCAGTACACAGGAGCCTTAAAATAATACATTTGATTTCGAGTTCATGAAGTGGCAACACATGTGTTTTTTTCCTTTTTCGGCAAGGATAATATGTATATCCACTGTCAAATATATAAATATGAAATTCCATTTGTGTGTTAGCTTGTTCTTTATGCAAACTACACCGTTGATTGTATCACCTAGATTCTTAGGACATTTCGTATTGAAAGAATTATAAGCATATTCCCACTAAAATTTATTCAAATTCAAATTTATTTTCAATATTTTTCGAGTACAAACACCCTCCCTCCCCTTTTCTCACCATTTTCTCATGTTTTTCAGCCGATACACTATTTCTTTCAAAAGTTCTCCTCAGAATAAAAAGGCACGTTTTGATGAGTTTTTTTTTCAACGCTATTTGATTTTTTGAAATTGGTTAAAAGTAAAGGGCAACATTATAGTTTGTGTTACAGATCAAATCTAATATATAAATGTGATAGTTTATTCGTTTGTTCTTTATACAGATACCGTTGATCTTATCACTCCAGTTTCTTAAGACGTTTCGCTGATGTGTGGAATATTTCTGCCTCCCAGCATTTTTTTTTTTTTTTCAAATTTATTTCTGATTATATTTTTCAACTCCCTCTTTTTTTTTAAAACTCTTTTCTCGTCTTTGCCAGCAAATGCAACAATTTCCCCCGAACATTTTTCACTCAAAAATGCTTGCTCACTTGGTGAGTTTTTTAAAACCATTTTATATTTTAAAATCGGCATAAAATGTTGGTTCGGTGCTTTTTTACAAATGCACGTCCTTGATGGGGGAAAAAACCCTACTACCTTTCCCCCAAAAAAATATTTGGGGTGTCTTAACGGCTGGAAAAAACAACTGGAAAATATCAATAAGTGGATTTTACATAATTTTTATTGCACTCTCACACAGTGAGCGTGAGTGTGTAATAAAAAATATGCGTTTCACTTTCCATTTACTATGCATAACTCATGTGTAGAATACGTCACACACATGCGATCTAACTTTGCTTCCAACAATTTATTCATCATGTTTTATTTTAAAAATTGAACCCTACGTAGAATTTTTACTTCAGCTGGTATTTTGTAAAAATAAATAGTTTTATCTTCATGTTTTAATCAATTATATAAATTATTGTTTTCAAATTTACTCAGTACCAGTTCCTTAATTCTGACATGAAGCCATCCAAATATCAGATATGTTAAGTATTATATGACATCAAGCTCCCAATAAGATTAAATAAGAATTTTAAACCAATTTGGGCTTAAAGACATTTTTTTAAAAAAAATTTCGAAATATTTTCCTCCTTGAGTTCGTACAACTTCATACGCATCCAAAACACCTCCAACATACGTTCAGTGTAAACACAGCTGTATTTTTATTTTCTTCAACAAAGAGGGAAATGAATGCATTTAAAATGAATCAAACCAGTAAATAATCTATGAAGCTCTCATTTTGGGAGAGAACAGACTTCTTTGATTGATAAGTATGACATGATACATTGTATTTTTCTACAGTTCTAGGTGTAACGAAATAAAAAAAAAAAGTCTATTCTTTAAACTGATGGGGCAATAGGGATAGGGGCATAATCAAACAATTAATCAAATTATTTGAATAAATGTCAATCCAAATCCTTTTTCACCTACGCTTAAAATGAATCTTATTTCAAGTACGGTATTGCTGCATATATTGTAGATAAAATAGTTATAATTGTGTCTACTTTTTATTTTGAACATTTCTTTGACATCATCAAATTCACATTTGCATGATCATTATTTTTTTTTATTCAAAAAAGATTTCGATAATCAATTTTCAGGTTATAAAAAATTTAATACATTTAAAGAGTTTATGAATAATAAATAGCGTTATATATCGCAAGATTCTTCAAATAAATTTGCTCGAAACTTGAATGTCTAAATGTTAGAAAATTTAGTAATTAAGAATTCAGTAAAATTTGGAAAAGTATTAATTAGAGAAATCACGATTTTTTTTTTCTTTTTTTTTTTCGAATTGTAGATTTTTTAAAAAATAAATGAGATATAATTCTTTTCGTTGATATTACTGATGTATTTTAAATGTTTTTTTGCTTTTTATCCTTTACAATATGAAATCGTAAGTGTTAGGGACAAAATTGTTTAGTTCTTGAATTTTATTATATATCATCAAAATTAATTATTAATGAAAAATTTCATCATAGCAACAAATCCTTTAATATTTTTTCCCGAGAAAGTTGCAAGATTAACCTGATATATTAGATTAAAACAATTCAGAGGAAAATAATAAAAGAAGTATTATTATTATTATTAATGTTACTCAGTTTGCATGGCAGTGATTCTGTTTTTTTTTAAATGTATTATGTACAAATGTAGCTGCTAACGACCATATCTTTCTCTTTTCATATAATCATAAGTTACATTGAAAATAGGGCTATGAAAAAAATAAATGCATTTCTATATTACATATATATTTTATTTACAATTTTATTTAAAAAATACGTTTCGAATTTTTTTTTTTTGTTTGTTTACGCAACATTTATGTTTTTTCAAGATCATAAATAATCTAGAGAATAATAAATATGTATACAAGTGTTTATGAACATAATATATTTGAAAAACTAATATGCTTGCAGCATTTCTAACTATTAAAATACAAATTCGTTTTTTAGTTACACATTTAACATTCATATAAATTTTTAATAATTCAACCTAAACAAATGGCTCAGTAATTCAAGAAATGTATGCGTTTTACTTATATACTTTAAAATGCAAAAGAACTTCAGATTAATAAATTGCTACTTTTGTATATACTTTATTTACATTATTTAGTATTAACGACAAATTCACATCCTTTATTTGTATAAAACTGTCACATAATTTTCTTTTAAAATTTATTTTTCATCATTTACATTCTTTCTTTCAGCTTTAATAACAACAATACGATAAATTTGTTTTCGCATTCACTACCTTAATGTATATCAATTTTCACATCATTTTGCTTAAAATATTATATCTCATTATTCCATTTAAGGCTTGAATTATAAGTTTATTTACATTTGGAACGCATAAATAATCAATAACTAGCCAGACGATAAATTCACTATCTTACGTGTTCTTCATTTACATTAAACTTTCTCTCCCCCCCCGAATGCATAACAATGATACGGATACAATTTCTCGCAGCGCTGCGAATCCACGTTTTTCATGTAACATCGCACAGATTATATTCATCCTTAAATCACGACTAATACCTAGTGAATAAACACACCAACTTACTCTGTGGAAGGTTGTTCTCTTACGTCAGTCGGCATAACAGGTCTTTTTCGGAATTATTTTTGCATTCGGAATACGTGAAACAGTTCTTTTTCAAAAGCAGACGGCGAAAATTCTCAAGAATACGTGCTATTGAACTTTTTCGGAGCGGTAAATTGACCTTAATTTATACAGTAGTAGCCTGTAGTTGTAAAAAAAAAAAAAAGATTTTGCTTAGCGTTGTAGGCAAATTTATACTAGGATGAGAAATTTTTTTTTCTCCATTTGATTAAAATTTTTCGTGCAAAACTCAAACTGGAATTAAAAGTTACAAATTTTTAGACGTTTAATGAAGGTTTAATTTGAGAAAAAAAAATACACGCACAAATTGCTTCAAATACTGTGTCACGTGGTATCACGTTCCCACAAAAGAGCATATATCACAGTTCGACAATACTATAATTAAAGTTAAGAAAATATATATAGAGCATATTTGTAATGTTCTGTATTTAACACTAGTACAAGAAAAATTAATTTTCGACAAAAGATTGCTTAGAAAAAAAATTGTTGATTTTTTTAAAAATGAAATTTAATTTCTCATTATAAAAATCATTGTGTTTGTTTTAGAATCTCAATTATTTCTTGACAGGGAATCATCAAATGTTATCAAATATGTATTGTTCACATTGCATGCAATATAATAATTTTTAATGAAAGTTATATGTTCATTTCATATTGAAATTTTTAATTTATCTATTTTTCCAAAATGCATGAGATTAAAGGGTGTACAAGAATAAGTTTGTATAATAAGGACATATTTTAAAAAAAAGTTACTTTGAAATATTTATAAATAAAATAAGATATTTACTAAGGTCGAAAAAGTAAAATTAAATGGAAGTTCTAAGATTATGCTACTGTATATAAACATAATATAATGTAAAATCCATTCATGGATTTATAATTTTTTATACATTTTTTATTTTTTCAAATGTTAGATTTCTGCTCTTCCAGAAGTGTTGAATAGTATTTTTCAATGTTTTTATTTCACAGCGATTTTTTCATCCACTTAAGTAATAATATTATGCCTGCAAACAAAAAATAATAAAAATTATACAAAATAATAAAAAAAATTAAGTAGACGATCCTCATAAAATTGTTGGTATGATTCAAAAAACAGGGAATGAAATTGTTGTTTAATATTTAAATTCATATTTATTTTATTTTATTTTAACTTTTCTGGATCTAAAATCAAAAATAATATTATAATTAATAGAATAATAAATATGTTAAGCCCTTAATAGTATAGAAGTTTTACGTCATTTCCTGATAAACATAAACACAGAATAATTAAATAAATATAAATATTTCTTGAAATTTTACGCATAGAACAATATTCTCTTTAGGACTGTTGAAATACCTAACAAACAATTTGTTGAAAAAAAGAAAGGAAATCTAAAACTAATATTTTGTTTGCAGAACAACAAAGTACGTTCACTAAAACATATGTCTTCTTTTTTTATCTAAATATTCTGAGTATTGTATTGTTTTTCTTGAATATAATGAATATTTAAATTTCCCATTATTTATATTTTTAAAAATCTCGCTAACAATCAATCACTATTGCCATCAGTTTATTTAGCATTCAAACGATTGCAAATTCTTAATCATCAAACTATTGAGCAGTTTTGTTTCACCCCTTGAATTAGAGCTTTTTAATTTAGTTATTTTTGTTCCTTTTTGTATTTCACGTATCTGTATAGTAGCATAACTGATTTATAATTATATTTAGACAGATATTTTCTTTTTGTCCTTTCTTGATTTCATAAGTTGATTTGGCAATTGTAGTTGAGAAATCGCGTATTAAAATTATGATCTGTTTGAATTTACTCTTAAACATGCACATACAGCTACACACACACACATACACACACATGCACACACACACATATATATATATATATATGTGTGTGTGTGTGTGTGTGTGTGTGTGTGTGTGTGTGTGTGTGTGTGTGTGTATAGGGTGAATCAGAACTAATCATTCAAATTTAGTGGCATTATAATTATGTATATAAAAATATGCCTTTTTTTTTTAAAAAAAAACTGTTTAAACAAATAGATTAAATAATATTAACAGCTGTTTTTTTTCTAACATGGCTCATTTTGAATTGTTTTCGGAAAAAAGAATTTATTTTGAAGTGTGAATAGAGTAATATTTGTAAGGGAAGAAAAATACTTTCTCTGCGTATGGAATACCTTCAGTAGTTTCGCAGTATTAAATCGTCATTTGAATTTCTTTTTTGTAAAGTATTTCAAGTAACCGCATAAAAAATATGCAGTAAATATTTGAAAAAAAAAAATGGAATTTCAAGGGGGGAAAAAAGTATATTTCCGAGAAAACGATGTCAAAGCCGTTTTTGTAACTTAAATTTTTAAATGGCTCTTTTTCCCCCATAAAAGCATATTATTACTTTTTAATTTATATTTATTACTTTTTTCTATTTAATACTATTTATTCATTGTTTTAAAATAGAGATGTGAATTAAAATTCAGCAATTTATTGTATCTTGAGTAATATCTCTAAATTTGGCGAGAAACCTCTCTTTAATTGAAGAATTTTCTTCTTTAAAATACTATAAAACCATTCATTTTACCTCTTTTCAAAATCCAATTTTCATGAAATTTTTGATTTTTTTAAAAGATTTTGATTACAAAGTGCAATCAAAATATCTTTGAAATTAGTCATTTCAAAATTTGAAAATAAGCTAATGTAAAACTTTGCTCTAAAACTGATAATATTCTATGTGTGATAGGCGAGGAATATGATAGATAGTTCAACAAATTGGAAGGATGTTCAAAAAATCCCTAATGGTACTTTCTATCGAAAGTTTTGAGACAGAAATTTAATCAGCCATCTGAAAAGTTTTGAAGTATTAGTTTACTGAAGAATAGTTTTCTTTATAACAAGTTCACTTGAAAGGTTTTTGTGATAATAAATTAGTGCTGCACAACGCATTGTGATAAATTATTTTATGTTTAATTATTTCATTAACTATCTAATTTAAATATCGCCAAATTTGACAGCAATCAAAATGTTTGAAATTCTTTGCAATTTTCCATACTATAGATGAATTGCAATAACGTCTCTAAGAATATTTCTATTGCAAATCTCTCATGTTTTCCTCCTAAAAATGGTAATTTGAATTAAAGATCTCATGAATTTAATTCAGATCTCAGAGATTTAAAAAATTTGCCAAATCTGGCAGGAAACTTTGGAAAACTGATGAATGCGGGAATTATCTTTTAAAACTCTTTTGAGTGCTTTAAATGTTTTTCTCTCTACTTTTACACTTCAGACGTAAACAAAGAGAAGTTTCACCTCCGAGTTTAGTTTTTATCATCTACTAAGCCTTGTGTGCGATTTGCATGAGTTAAAAAGGTCTACACAACGTGACTGATCATCTTGGTATTATTAGAAGAAATAGAATATAACATTTTGCACCTGTGCTAAAGACCTTGCTCGAAGTATTGATCTCTGCGAATACTAAGAACAAGGTCATCTATATCAAGACTTAGTCTAAACAGACAAATTCATTGATCCTGTTAACACAGTGAAATATAGCTGAGAATTTTACTGTAATATATTTCGAGATTTTGAATATAAAGATATCAATAGAATATTTCTGTATTGTTGAGGATAGATTAATGTGTAAAGAAGTATTTTATTTATATTTTATGTTAACAATCATTAAATTTCTCTTAAGATATATTGAATTTAATAATTTATCACAATTTAGATATTCGAACAGAAAATTATTTATTGCTTCAGTAGTTTGTAGTTTTCTTTAATATTTTATCGTTTGCTTTCATTTTAACGTTTAAATATTCATTTGATTTTTTCATCGCGAAATTGTTTGCTGTAATCTTTTTTGTTTTCTACAGTGTTTTCTCTTGTATTTTAGAAGGATTATGAATAAGTATTCCATACAAGTAAAAAAAAAATGTTGGTTAATTGCTGTCACGTGAAATGCTTTTGAATTTAAAAAAAACTAGAAAGACGGTGTTGACGGAAGTTATTAATATTTTTTTTGTGATGATCCTTCATAGATGTAATTTTTATATAAATATCTAATTTATTTTTCTGATTTTAATTAAAAACTACTTCGTTTGGATTTGGAGGTTCGCTTACTGGCGTTATTTTATAAGTTTTTTCTACGGAAATCCTCGAAATTTGTTGATTTTCTTCGAAGGTTTAACATTTTTCCGCGAAAAAACTAGCTCATGCAGTGTATCCCCGGACTGGCGCCATTTTAATTGCTTTTTGGCAGTGAGACTTTTTATTACAAATTTTGTGCCAGTCAATTTTGTTAGGCCAAAATGCCGCTCAAATTATGTCGCTAAAAAAGACCGAACTTTGCGGCCTCGGGTATACTGCATCTTGGTTAAAACGGTTTGTTACTGTGATGTTATAATTTACTTTTTTCATGTAGTTGATGTTCTTTTCTAAGCACAGTTCTTACATCTATAGGATCGTTGTTATGTCCATGCATGTCAAATTCGTCAGACTGATTTTGGTCAGCATCATTTAAGATAAGCGTTGCACTTATTTTCGTTATTTAAAAAATTTGCATATTTAATGAACGGATGACCATGAGAAATACAGTTGCAAAGAGACAAAGAAGAGGGAAGCTCCTAGCGCTTCTAAATGCTACATGTCATGCAGTTAAAAAGTAAATTGTTAGGGGATAACATTATAACAAGGAAGAGAATATCTTTTGTTTTAGACTAATTATTCTTATCTATTCTTGTGCATTTTTACATATATAAAGAGTAGTTCTTTAGCTTGTTCTTCGGATAACCTGCTCTTTAGATACCTCGAATAAATCTTCAGAGGTATTCAAACAAATTTAACGCTGCAGAATTATAACATGCATACACGTTTGTAGAAAAATCAAGCTTGTTCAATTTTTTTCTAAGAAAATCATTTTATATCAAACAGAACAACATTTTCTAATTTTATCAGATGATAAGAAAAATAAAGTATATTTGGTAATATCTCAGAATGGATACTTTTATATCTTAGCGTATTCAAAATAAAGAAATTGAATTTGAAACTGTTTTTTGATCTGGTGAAAGATATCTGTCCAGTTCCCTATTATTGTGAGAGAAAATAGTTAGGAATAGCAAAGCACCATCCTCTGACGGAACAATGTGTGTGAGCAGTGAGTTCTCTTTCTTTTTCAAAAGAACAAATTGTTCTTTCCATCTACGTTCCTAATTGTGTCACACTCCTCACCCTGAAAGCTGGTAATCTTTGTTATGAAAAAAGAAACCACAAAACGATTGAAATTCATCTTCAAATGGGTGCCGTTTTCAAAGAATGTACAAAAACTGATTTGTTAGTACTGAGACGGATGCAATTTTTGTATGAAGAGGTTAAGATTGTGGATGTGGAATGATAAAGACAACGATCATTGTTATTTAAGATGGATTGAGATCTTCACCACGCATTTTATGAATGTTTAAGAATAAGTTTTCTAGGATTTTCTTCGAACTAGAAATTCAGTTTTTTATGAAACGGTTTTCGACAAATTCAACTCTTAATTATTAGAATTGAACAATATCTTTTGTATTAAAAGGTTTAAGAATTATTTAAAAATGACAAGAAATATATAAGGAAATAGTGTAAAAATTATGCATTGATGCAATTAGTTTGGAAACGATTAGTTGATAATACAATTAATTAAGAAATTGGTTTTTTTTTTTTTTTTTTTTTTTTTTTTTTCGTTTTTATTATAATTGCACATTTGAATTAAGAATTTAGACAGCCATCACGCTTGATCTATTTTCAAAAAAAAAAAAAAAAAAAAAAAAATGAAATTTGATCAATTAAGAAAACTTATTTTGTAAATGGAAAAGGATATTATTTGCTCTTTAAATTTCCGACATCAAAAACGTGTCAGCTGTTACGAAGATCCTATCTTAGTATTGAAATGTTGGAGGAGATAGAAATCATTGAGGTATGACGCTAATAATTCTTTTAACTGTCATAAATACTGGTTTGATGTTTTATGACTCTTTTACTGAAATTTACTGTAATAAATTAGAAAAGTTTCCATAAATGTGTTTAAAACCACTTGAAAGAGGAAAGGAATGTTAGTTTCATCAGAAAATCTTGAAAATGAAAATTTAAAAACATAAATTAATAAAAAAAAATTTGGCTTATTATAAACGATTTCCCTGTTACAAAGACTCCTGGCAAACGCTATGGTCGTCACCAAACTTGTGAAGCCTACTTTGCGATACAACCTAACTTGGTGATATTTCTCGATCACTTGGCGATTCATCGTAGAGGGTTGCTATAACAGGGAAGTACCTTTGTTTTTAAAGCTATTCACTTAACATTTTAAGATCAATATTCTATTTTATATATAAATAATTTAGAGAAACTATTGCTTTTTATACTTGAACAATACTAGAAAAAAGGCCAAGATACAGTTTTATGCTTGGATGCCAGGTTTAGTTTTCATTCACCAACTTAATATTTGAGAAATGCTGCATTAACACAACTAATGGCATGCACAAAATTAGAAATGAAAAACATCATCACCAAAAAAATAAATACAAAATGTCACCAATATATACGTATACTGTATCAGCTCCAGTTTGATGGAAGTTATTAAAAACAATACAGATATACTACTTTTGCTTTCTAAAAGATTGTTTCGAAAGAAACACTGAAAAACAGGATGACTAGTTTTAATAGAAAATTTATTTTAAAAATGGTTACGTATATTACGGGTGTTTACGTATGGTTACGTATATTTCACTTGAGGCACTAAAAAAAAGAGAAGTATTTTTTAATGTTGCTTTAGACATTCTGTCTTACGTTTTGTTGAGCTCCTTCGATGGATTTTTAAAAATAAAAAACACATGTGTTACACTTATCACCTTACAAGACTATAATAGATGTGTGTTATTATATAACTAAGTAAATAGTAAGTGATTTCGAATGCATTTACTTCACATAACTATAACAATCATTAACTGACACTTAAGGAAGCCTTATCAAAGTATCCCAGTCGGAAAAGTTCTAACCTCAACTGATTAGATAAGAAATTCTGTGAATATTTTATATATCTGAATTGAGAATTTCTCAACATCAATATAAAATTATAAATAATATTGTATGCAATGTTTTCAAAAGAGAACAGATTTAGCCATCAAAGGTGCTAATTTTTTTCAAATAATAAGTTTTGAAATGTTATATACAAAGGTTGTTTCTTTTTTCAATGAATGGAATTGTTGTTTTGAATTAGCATTTCTGCAAAATTTTTGGCTTTATGCCATCTTGTTACAATTTTATTTACTGAAGTGTGATGGTTGGATCCGTGAAACTAGAATAGCACAAATTTTTCCTCTCCAAAGTATGGAACAGTATTAATTATATTTTCTCCATTTTTTTGTTCTTACTTGTTTCTTTTCTTTTACTTTGCTATGATTTTTAGGTTGTTTGATTCTTAAATTGTTTGTTATTTTCAATTAATGACTTTTGTTTCTATTAAATTGATATTTAGTTTGACGTATTGAAGTAAATTTTTGGCTTAATTTCATATTAATTTTTTGACCTATGATAATATTTTAAGTTTGATTTTTGTTTACCCTTTTAATTTTTTGGTTATTCTTTTAATTCTGTAGTAGTTTAAAGTTTGTGTTCTAAATAAATTCTTAAAGTTTGTGTTCTTAATAAATTCTTATTCGATATATATATATATATATATATATATATATATATATCGGAACTCTAATATTTAATTGGTAGAATTTCAAATGTATTTAATTTTAGATTTTAACCATTTAAATGGTAATAACAATTGCTTTTTAATTGGAAGGAATTCCTGACATCTCAGTAGTTGTTAGACAAAAAAAAAAACTACAGGTTTCCACAATGTTAAGGTCACAATTACGTGCAAAAGTCGAGGTCAATTATATGCATGTAAACGAAACAATTTACGCTGCAGTAATGAATAATTAGTAAACAATAAAACATGAATTCAAAAATGCCTAAATGTATACAAAAAGTTCAAAAAATTTCAAAATGAATAACGTCATTTAAGAATTAATTATAGTTGATCTTTAATAACCAATAAAAATGTTTACTTTGCATTCTGTTCTTCACATCAAGGTGCTTGAAGGTCATTTATTTTTTTGCAAGAATTTGAAAATCTACGTGACTGTTAACGTTTCTCAAATTTTCATTAACAGTAGAATAAGAATGCTGGTTTTAATATTAAAATGAATGCATGTCACATGTTCAACTTCTTGATTTACATGTGACGAATGCAAAGTATTAAAAAATGAAATGATTTGAATATGTGATGAAAGTGAAAGGCATGGAAAACGTCATTCTTACGAATGCGAGTTTGGCGCAACAAAATGTTTTCCTACTTTTTCTGTTACACATTGGTAACAACTTGTTATACTATTGAATTCAGTAATGCATGAAGTGGAGTCTGGTATTTAAAAATGTGCCGTTTAAAGAGCTAATTTTGAAAAATTAGAAAAGTGAAATGTTTCTTTTTCATTTTTTTTTATTTGCCAGATAACTTTTTATTATTTGAATGAAAGTTGACTTGCGTTTCAAATCAATATAGTTCCAAAAATTTGTTCCTTTTCTGTTAATTTTATTTTATTAAATGTTTCAAGGAATTTGAAGTCATGTTGCATATTTGTACATTTTATTTTGAAACTAAAATGTGTAATATAAACTAAATGAGAATAATCTTATATACAATTTATATTAATAAGCAAATTCCATTTTAAATGCAATATATTTTCAAAACATTTACTTGCTTAATTTAATAAACAGTTATGGATTCAATTAAATATTTTTCATGTACTTAACAAAAATTTGATTGTTATAATGAAATTTTAGCTGAACAAACAAAATTCAAAACTTTAACTCTAAGTACTGATTAAAGAAAAAGGAATGAAAGAATAAATTTATCACATAGTATTTGTATTCAATATCAGAGGAATTTCAGATCAAGTTTATTCATCTTCTCTATATTTTAGAAATTTGAATCATTTGTATCTTTTTAAATATTATTTCTGAAAAGTATACAACACCAAAGTATGTATAGTTAGCTGATATTTTAAGTATGAGTCTTTGAACAAATTAATTAACAACTAGGGATTCTGATTCATTCTAAAATTTTAACAGATTATTATCTGTTGAGTTTGACGGGTATTTTAAAGAAAATAGAAAGTTACTTGATAGAATAATCATAATCAATTTATTAATTATAACATAATCAATTTATTAACATATTTATTGTTTAATTAACTGACATTTAAGAATACCAATAGAGAAATAATATTTAAGAATCAATAATTTTTTATATTTTCTACTGCATACTTTCAGCATTAAGTGGCGTTTTGTTTTACAACAGAATAAAAAAAAAACATTATTTGTTGTTGCCACTTGTATTAAAGAATCTTATGTCAAAAAAGTGATGTTTCGATTACGATGAAACACAATCTGTTTTAGAAGAAATTGCATCATTTTTTGAACTGGAAACAAATCTATTCATTCCTTTTTTTTTCAAATGCTTGAAGTACGACAAAATTAAAAAAAAAAAGCAGTAAAAAGTATTCCTAATTCTCATGAAAAGTTTTTGAAATTGTTGTAATACTTCATTCTGCTAAACTTTTTCTTTAAATAGCTTTTTTTGCATTAATCTCAAATTCTTTTTATTCTATATTTTATAATTACAGATTTAGTAAAGAAATACTATATTAATAAATAAAATAAAAATCTACATTATGGAGCTTTTTTTAAATTTAATTTTTTTCCGTTTACTATATAAAAGCTATAATAGATTTCTTATCATACTAAAGAGTTTATTACTCGTTAGTTATTTGTTAAGTTTGATTAAAATTTTGTATAATGAACTTTTATAACAATGGTTTTGTTGAGAAGCGACTAAAAATATTCTTCAAAAACGCTATGATACAGATTGGGAAATAGGAATACTAACCTCGATTAATTGTTATTAATTATAACATTATAGTTTACTATTTTTTAGTTGTTTAAATAATATTATAATATGAATTTCTTGAGAGAGCGATCATATTCTTTAAGAATTCTGTTAAGAATTTACATTTTTGTATCATTGAAAAATCTAAACAATAGTTAATGGTTAAATAATTCACTTCAGTTGGATGGCTGAGTCAATTAAAAAGCTTTAATTGAGTCTATGCTAAAGCTTTAATTGCGTCTGTTGAACTCTAAAAAGCTTTCTGTTAGCTTCATAAATCTAGTAATACCCTAAATTTAATTCTGTCTTGAGCTTTTAACTTAAAATTTCTAAAATGTATTAATTACTTCCACAAATCTCACTTTATTGTTTATTCCACCACCATCTTGATATGTCAATCAAATTATGCGAGCTCACTATTCTATAGTACTAAAACAAAGCCAATTTTAGATAACAAAATCGATTATGCGATGAAAATCAAATTATTCGCTTAAATATTGAACCTAGAGCAGACGGTAAAATATTTAAAAGTAGGCAATAAACATATATAATTAAAGTTAATAATAATATTCTTCTCAGATATCAAAATTAAAGCAAACGATAAATTTTTATAGTAAATATATCTCATGAGAAATGTAACTAATGTTGTCGTATAATGAAAATATAAAATAAATATTTATATATTGATCTATTCTCAATAGCGTCTATGAAAAAGACACCAAAAATAAATCATTCGTATTCATTGATGTAAGTTGTGACGTTATCAGTTTTCTGTATCTGTTTTGACTAATTATGTTTGAAATTCAAACACGATTATGAGTTCGTAATCAAAAACGTATTCAATGGGGAATTCTAAGAAATCAAAGAAAAAGAAAATATTCGTCAATTAAATTGAATACTATACTGAGAGACAGAGAATAGAGTCCAGTGCAATATTTATCCTTGCATGTTGTTCTAAACCTATTCGTCAATTATTGTTTTTATTTGAGCTTTATTGTATCCATTGTTTAGTAAAGTTATAACAGAAACTCTTGAATAGCAGTCAACTCCTTAGAGTTAGCATTAACTGGCGCAATAACTTATTGCTTTAGAATAAGAGTCAAAATCATTAAAATAGTGTTGCAAATTATATGCAAAGAAAAATAATTAAAAAAGTAAAGAATATACTTGCACGATTTATGTCTCTTATTTTATGTTTTCAGGGGGAAGAATGATTTTTGTTATGAATAATTAATTCTGTTAGCAACACAAAAAATATTTAAATAATAAACAACAATTTCAAAAATTAATTCCCAATCAACTTAGTAAATACAGACAAAAGGTACAATTTCCCCCATTTTAATATAATTCCAAATGTACTTAACCTATGAGGTGATTGTAATTTTTAGCAATAAATACACACAAAAAAAGTTCATTTTTTGCCAAATGTCTTTTACGTAAAACCAAGTTATTTCTTCTCTTTATTCATTTGAATTTCAATTTTACTTAGAATTTTTAGCTATCAAATATTATCGAAAAACATCGGAAAATTTTGAGAATTCAGTAATTCTGTGTTGCAATTCATAATCATGATGTTTATTTTAAGTCCATGGTATGTTGAAAATTTGTCAAGGTTAAGCATAAACCTTTGTCTTTATTTCTCAACAAGTGTAAAATTTGTTTTTAGTATCAAAAGATAAGACGTCAATGCAAATCAAGCTACATTGTGAAACAATTTTGTTACATTTACCATGATTGTTAAATTCATGTGGAAAATGACCAATTAGTAATATGAATTACAAATTGAAGGGAAAGTTTCTCGAGATAGGTTTAAAAGGAATTCAATTCTTGAGAAGAGTCTGGCATTCATTTGAGAATGATGTGAATAACAGTGACAGTTAAAGATTACGATATAAGAACCAGATAGGGCGAGGCTGCGCCAAACATTTGTTTAAACTGCATTCCAGATTAGAGAAAAAGAAGAAAAAGATAAGAAACTGGTGGAGAGACTAGAAGAGTCGAAAATAGAGAATGATCGCTACGATATTCCAGGGG